>VZTH01005365.1:717732-738806 GCA_013397815.1 Aleadryas rufinucha
GGCGGGGCGCGCACGCTGCTGCTCACGCACAGGATCGGCACCATCGGTACCGCCGCGGGTGCCCCGGGTGGGCGGGGGAAGCTACCGCGGGTGCCTGGGGTCTCTACGGCGTGGGGAGCGGCGCTGAGCCGGGGAGGTCGCGGGAGCCTTTGGGCGGCGGCGCTGAGGGCGTCCCTGTCTCACTTACCCAGGGGAAATGTCCTGCAACCCGTCCTTCGGCGGCATCGGGAAGGGACACCTCATGCGGGAGGTGGACGCCCTGGACGGGCTGTGCGGCCGCGTGTGCGACCGCTCCGGCGTTCACTACAAGGTGCTGAACCGCTGCAAGGGCCCGGCCGTGTGGGGCCTCCGCGCACAGATCGACCGCGGCCTCTACAAGGAGAACATGCAGGTGAGGGGCCGCGCCGGGCGGCTCGGCGGGCGGACTGCTGGGTGTCGGAATACACTGCTGAGGATTACGAAGGAAGGGGCTATGTTTTTCTTATTATTATTTACCGATCAAACCTAGATGCCTTTCTGTTTGGTACTTTGATGCAGTGTAAGTTGTTGGAGCTCAGCATAGTTAACAAAATTCTCTAGTGTTTTGGATAGAGGTCAGGCTTCATGTCCAAATACTTTATTTGAGCTAAAACTTTGTGTGAATGAAAACTCCTACCTGATAGATTAGGATAGTACCGTAACTGAGTGTCTGCCAAATGACCTGGTAAGAATGAAAGTGGGTAGTAGATGTTTCAGAAGTCAGCAGGTTTGGGATTGCCCATATGTCTCATAACTTCCTAGATTTTTGCAGTAACTCTTTTCATGACAGAAAGAAATCCTTAACACACCACTGTTGACAGTTCATGAGGCATCTGTGGAGGATCTTCTCTTGTCAGAGCCAGAACCAGGCCGTCCTGGGAAATGCCAAGTCACAGGAGTTGTTTTGGGTATGTGCTAATAACTCAATAAGTGCCTTCAGTTACTGCACACTAAGAGCAGCCTTTGGAGTAAATATTTCTGATTCACCAATGATGAAGATGAATTATACAGTTCTAATTCATTAGTGAGAAAGATGAATTAGCCAATAGAGCTGGTTTAGACAAAGCGTGAACTAAACCAGGTTAATATGTGTAATACAAAGTAGTACAATGTCAAAAATACCTGGATTGGTAGTATACTGGGACATTAACTAAGTTAATTTTCTTCAGGCTAGTGATACTGAATTCCATGCTGTGTTTTGAGATTTTATTTGGTAAATGGTGTATGCTGCCTTCAATGTCACAGGACCGTGGGGTCCTATTTTTAACAGACTTGTACTTCATTATCCCTTGCTGTTTTAGTAAAAAAGCTTTCTGAAGTAAAGGCCTGGATATGGGTTTTTCCCAGGAGTGGGTTTTCTTTGTTAGGAGTGACTTGATTAGGAATAATGAATATGCAGAAATAACTACATGCTGCTTACTGTAGTTATTACTGTTGATGCTTTTATTACTGAAATGCTGGTATTGTTTTGTAGTAGAAGACAGATAAACCCTTAGTGAACACTGTTAGTCTAGTTTCAGACCAGAAGCACCAGAATCCCAGGGCTTTGTCGATACTAAAATGTGTATATCTCTGAAAACTTGCTGTTTCAGGGGATGGGAGCACAGTACGTGCTGGGAGTGTTATCCTGACCACTGGTACGTTTCTGAGGGGTGTGATCCACATTGGACTGGAGATGCATCCGGCGGGGCGGCTGGGGGACCAGCCAGCCATCGGGCTGGCTCACACTCTGGAGAAACTGGGATTTGCTGTGGGAAGGCTGAAGACCGGGACACCGCCCCGACTTGCCAAGGATACCATTGACTTCAGTGGTCTGGAGGAACGTGCAGCTGACAACCCGCCGGTGCCGTTCAGCTTCCTCAGCGAGGCCGTGTGGATCAAGGTGGGATAGCACCCATCAAATGCACGTAGAGCCGGGTGGGGAGTGGTTCTGGGAATGTCGTGCTCATAATCAGCCAGGGAGTTGGTGGCTGGGAAAGGTAGCTGGGATGTGTTTGTACTGGAGGTCTTAGATTTCTGAGGACTCTCAATGCAATGGAGAAGTTGCTTGTGTTCTGAAAGCGAATAGTTTTTTACTTTCACTTCTCAACTTGAGGACCAAACTTTCTTTTCTTCTGGAGTCAGAGTTGTGTGAAATGTGATACTGGTGCTAGTATTCATATACTGGTTACATGGGTGGTTTTACAAAATATTCCAGTATTACACCTGTATTGTGGAGATTTACAGTGTCTTGCTTCTTAGCTTAGCTCTGGAATAAGGTTAAAATGTTGAAGTTAGAGATCATTAATAGTATTGATTAGGAAAAAGAAAGGATGGATTTATCCACAGAGCTCAGAGGTGGCAGGTTATTATTAACTTAAAAGCAGAAGAAAATCTTGGAAAATGGGCTGTTTTTACATAATGTAATTAAACAGCACAGAATTAAGTATCAGTAGTTAATTTGCACCAGAGGATATAGGAATTGCAATAACCTATTGTAATCAGGATGGGGCAAAAGTAGTATCTCTTGAAGTCCTTGGTTATGTGTAGGAGAGGTTTTGAAATGAAGAGCTGTAAATCTAAACAGCAAAAAGCTGCTAGACAAACATTCCTGATAACAATTTTGAGTCAAAATTTGGAACACAGCAGGAATTTATTCTCCATAGACATGTTCAAAGAAACAGCAATTTTCAGACATTTATATACACTATAACATCCAGGATTTTTTATAGACACTCCCAGAAGTCTGCCCAGTTTATTGCATCATGGTATAGGTGTTCTGTTTCTTTTATTACTACCAGAATGTCTCATCTGTTTTTGTTTAATGGATAACCCAAGTTTTATCCAGCTAAACAGTGCTTTGTTAAATATGCTGTCCTGGTTAGACAATTACTGTTGATTAAGTTTTCTGGGGTGTACAAGCTTATGAAGTGGCTCCCTTACTGCACCTGCAATGTATTCATCAAGTTTTCTGGGGTATATAGGCTTTTGACTCCTTAACTTTCTCAAGATATCTTTCTTGTCCTGTGGCATCTAATTCATCTCTAGTTGTATGATAACCATTAAACAATTCTTTATTGAATTTTGTTCTTCAGCTATTGATTAAGTTCTCTAAGGGGTATGGGTCCATGGAGTACCTTTCTGCAGGTGCAGAGATGATTTCTCAGGGTTTTGTACTGACACAGATCTAAATCAAAACCACCTAAAATCACAGTCAAACTTTCCTTAATTAAACATAGTTCATTAGGAAATTTTTGTAAAAAATCACTAGACTCCCGGCTAACTAATATATAACTCACTGACAGTTTTAAAGAGTTATGGTGCTACATTATCATACTTGGAATGTGAGTCTGTTGACTTTTTCAGAAAAATCAGTGGAATGCTTTACATGGTGAGGTTTTTTCCAAACTTTGAATTTTTCATGTTAACTGCAGAGTTTTGAGGTTTTGGGTTTTTTTCTTCTCTGAGAGATTTCTTTTTTTTTTCTTCACCAAACTCTTTAATTGGCTGTTAACTATAGGGTCAGCACTTATTCTTCTAACGCCAGAGCTTTTTTCTGAATGCTGTGATACAACCTGTTGATTTAATGGGAATATTCATCCTGTATTTAGGAATACAGCATACAGGATAGAACTTGAATTCTGGCCTCTCGAGTTCCATCCTGTTCTCAGTCTGGTTTTGGGCATGTTGCTCAAGCTCTCTGATTGCTTGTGTTCGGTCTGTACAGTGGGTATGACAGCGCTACTGACCGCTCCCAGGAGTGAGAGCCAGCTGTCATGGAAAAGGTCTTGGTGCTCTCAGAGCTGTTCAGTAAGGATGCGGTGTTGTGACTGGGTTGACTTAAGGCAGCTTTGGCCTCTTCTAGCCAGAAGATCAGCTGTCCTGTTACCTGACTCGCACTAACCTGAAGGCCCAGGAAATTATCTGCAGTAACCTCCACCTGAACAACCACGTCAGGGAGACAACCAGGGGTCCACGGTGAGTGTGTGGCATCACGCAAGGCTCTCAGGGGGACAAGCTGGCAGTCTCTTTGGAGCTGTGGGTCTCTCCTGCTTCGCTTCTGGGAAGTTACTTTTTCTCCATGTCAGGTGGTGCTCATGGCTGTTTACTGTTGCAGGTACTGTCCCTCTCTTGAATCAAAGGTGCTGCGCTTCCCAAACCGAGAACATCAGGTGTGGCTGGAGCCCGAAGGCTTGGAGTCCAACATCATTTACCCCCAAGGCATGTCCATGACACTGCCACCTGAGCTCCAGGAGCAGGTGATCAAATCCGTCCCAGGCTTAGAGAAAGCCAAGATGCTACAGCCAGGTGAGGAGGCTGAATAGTTTTAAACCTATTGGTCATATTTATTTACTAGTTAATGAAAAGCAGGTTGTCTTTAGAGCGTAGCAAAACAAAGTAAATACGAAGCAAAACTGATTCTTGGATGCAGGGATTTTTCCTTGTTTGTACGGAAATCATGAATAAAATTGATAAGCCATTCTACTCCATTGATTGCCTTGACAATCCCTCCTGTAATATCTACTTTGTTGTGTGTCACAGGCTATGGGGTGCAGTATGACTTTTTAGACCCCCGACAACTGACTGCTTCTCTCGAGTCGCGTCTTGTTCAGCGCCTCTTCTTTGCAGGCCAGATAAATGGCACAACAGGCTATGAAGAAGCTGCAGCTCAGGTGGGCAAATCTGACTTGTATATTCAGCACTCAGAAGGGGATATTGCCTTGGCCTTTGTGAAGTCTTGCTAGGGCCGTTTTGTGCTCATGAGATGTTCTTACTTTTGTTGCTCACCCTGATTCCAGACTTGCCCAAGATATTTTCACTTGTATCTGTACAAGTATCTGCAGTTGCTATCACTAAGGGTGCAGTAACAAAAGTAATTGAAAGCCCTGTCAAGTGTTTCAGCATGGAGACTGTGCAGTGGGTATAATTGAAAACGTGGGAATTGTCTCCAGACATGTCAGCAGGGGCCAAGAAGCCCTTCAGACACTCATAGTGCCACAAGAAGGAAGCTACCTGGATTACTGGCACAGACTGTTGCATTTTCCTGGGCACAGTGTGACGTGAGCCTGTGGAGGCAGATGTGCTGATGTTCTTGCTAAGAGACTGGTGGATGTGTTTGGTTTGTTCTGCCTGCTCAGGGTGTGATTGCTGGGATCAATGCTTGTCTGCGGGTTCATGACAAGCCCCCGTTCATCGTCAGCCGCACCGAGGGCTACGTGGGTGTGCTGATCGATGACCTCACCACGCTGGGCACCAGCGAGCCCTACCGGATGTTCACCAGCCGCGTGGAGTTCCGCATGTCCCTGCGGCCAGACAACGCTGACGCCAGGCTCACCCGCAGAGGTGTTTCCTTGTGGTAGCTCTTGCTGGTAGTGACCAGCCCTGCCTGGCTGTAGACCTTTGTCTCATACACCATCTGTCTCTGCAGGGTTTGAAGAAGCTGGGTGTGTGTCACAGCAGCGATATGAACAAGCAGTTAAGATGAGAGCTGCATTAGAGGATGGGATTGCAACACTAAAATCGCTGCAGTTCAGCATATCCAAATGGTCCCAGTTACTACCAGAAGTTCCCATCAGTGGCAATCGCAGGTCACCTGTCAGGTAAAGGTTACAGCTGGAGCTTTCTGGTTTGACGTATGCTTGCTTTAGCACATCTGGCTAGTGGTTTCACAGCATTTGTCCATCCTTCCTGAAGCTGTCGGTACTCCAAGATTACTACTTTATCACCTTCAGGGGACACACATCTGATGTTTACCTGTAGGATAAGTATGACATTGGTGTTTTTACTATTCCACGTTTCCTGGTGCTGACATGTGCTCCCAAAGCAAGGGAGTGCTCCGCTGGCCCAGACAGTTCTTGCTGTCCTTAAACAGAGTTACCAGCTAGTGGTGGTTTTGCAGTGGGCTGCAGCTTTGCTAAAAGCTTGATAAAGCAGCAGCTGATTTCAGGCTGGTGTCAGGTGGTAGCTGTTCTTGTACGCAAAGGCCCTTACTTCCCTTACTCGTACTTTATCTCACCTTGTCTTTTCTGTTGTTTTAAATCAGTGACTAAGACCTAGCTGACAGAGTCTGTGTGAAAGGTTTCCCTTGGTACCCTTGCTTTGTCCCTTCTGTCTTTCTGAAACTGTATGTGAGGAGTCTCTCTTGGACAGTTTAGCAGCTCTTCTGTGTACTGAGAGGAGATAGTGGCGAATTGAGCTTTGCTCTGCAGTTGTTCTGGCTTATGCTAAGAACTTTGTAAGTTTGAGCTGGGAACAGCTGTAAATCTGCCTTAAAAGTGTGACTCCTTTTTACCATAAATGTTTACTCTTCTTCTCCACAGTGCTTTTGACATCCTTCAGTATCAAGATGCCAACATGGAGATTCTGGCAAAGGCTGTCCCAGATCCCCTGGGCAAGCTTGCTCAGTGGAGAGAACTGGCAGAGAGATTGAAAATAGAAGGTAGAGTACAAGGGTTAGGCTCTCTCATGGTGATCTGCATATGTTTGTTCAGTAAGGGGAGAGCACTTGTCCTAGTGTGTTTCATGTTGTTGCTTAGAGAAATGAAGCACTCTGATCAGAGTGTGAACTTTTTACCATAAGCCATGGCCCTTTCTGTGCACCAGTGTTTCATTCTGTGGGTAAGATCGCTCTTTGGGCTTTTTCCTCCTTACTGCCCCATCAAATAGACCATCCTTTGTTGGGATGAGAAGATACAAACAACACATGTATCTAAATTCCCATAACATATCAAGGAGTGACTTCTTCCAAAGCAGTGATATGAATTAGACTCTATAGTCTGTGGGGCTGAAAATTTCCTTAGGAGCTTTTGACCGTCTCAGTGGAATTGCTCATTGTGCTTCCAAGACTTCTTGCAAAGTGACTTGTTTCACATGAATATCTATTTATATCTGGTTTTCTTGTTCCCCTGATCCCCACAGCTGCTTATGAGTGGTGTGTAGTCAATCAGCAGCAGGAAATAGAAGAAGTGCGTCGTGACGAGGCTTTCCAGCTGCCAGATGACCTGGATTACTTTGCCATTGATGCCTCACTTTCTGCAGAGGTGCGGGAGAAGCTGGCCTCAAACCGCCCCCAGACGGTGAGAAATTCAGCCACAGCAGGGCTGAGCAGCAGTGAAATCCCTTCTGTTTTGTCAAGGGGCATGGGGGTGGGAGAATCAGGGAAAGGAATACCCACAGGTTTTGATCCCATTTCTCACTAGCTCCAGTGTGTAGGTCTAGTGGTGGTTAACTTGTTCCTGTCTCCACGTGCAGATTGGTGCAGTCAGCCGTATCCCTGGAATCACACCAGCTGCTATTGTTAACCTGCTAAGATTTGTGAAAACCAATCACCGGAAGACAGAGAAGCTAAAAGCTGTTCCTCAGGCTGGAGAGTACTTCCCAGGGAAAATGTACTCAGACAAAGCAGCTTCACAAAGACAAGATTTCAGCAGAGTTTTCTGAAGAGGAGACAAAGGTTGTTAAAATGCCTTTGTAGAGAATGGCACCAATCCTGCCAGACTTCGTGGCAAGATCCCCTGTGCTCCTGAGCATCTTCCCAGATAACACCCATGCTGTCCAGATCCAGAGCAGTTCTAGTTGGGTTCTGTGGCAATGTCATTGCATAGAACAAAGATGATGAATGCACAAAGTAAATGCTCAGAAACCTAAATACAGCCTGGGATTTTGCTGATGCAAATGGAGGGACAGGAGAAACTGCTTTTAAAATTCCATTCATTTGGAAGACTTCAGATAGTCAAAATCTGCATCTTGTAAAGGACAGTGTTTAGCTCTTCTGAAATGAGTAAGAAGTGTTACCATGCTAAGCCCCATGGCCGCACAAGAGGATTGGAGCTGAAGAGTGCGTTCCATTGAGTTCAGTACTTGTGTTCATAGCTGTGCAGTGACTCTGCACTGGCTGGTGTCAGCCAGTAGGAAACATTTGGCTATGGAAACGTGTGCCACATGGATATTTAAATTTACATAGGAGACTGAATGTAAACACCACATCCTGCGGGTGTTTTTCTCTTTTAAAATAAATAAAAGCTTATATTTAAACTTGCAGAAGAACTCGGTTATCACTGAGCTTTCAGCAGGGCTTCGCCAGTTCACCAGGTCACAGTTCCCACGTGCAGGTTGGGCTGAGATTCACTACAGAGCTGGGGAGGCAGCTGGACAAGGCTGGGTGCTGAGGAAGGTGGGGGACATACGGGAACCTGCCCCATGGACCTCAGCCCAGGCACTGTGAAGCTCTGTCTGACATGCGTGGGGGCTGGGGGCGTGGGACCCAGGGGTTTCTCATCAGCACTGGTCCTGCAACTGACAGGAATAGAACTTGGATTTGAGCGAGAGCCACGTCAATTGGATCAACTGGGCAGTTGAGTAATCGCTTGCCAGAAAGACACACGGAATTCAAGCTGTTGCTCTGCACCTACCAAATCCTTGCTTGACTCAGGCAGCAGTCTCTGGTGCTGGTCTCATTTCTGAATACCCTCTGGCTTCAGAGCACATTTTGTTTCAGTTAAATCAGGATCTTACAGGTTGGAAAAGACCCTTAAGGTCATTGAGTCCAACCATGACCCAAATATTTATATCTGTCATTTTGAAATTACGATTCTGGAAATTTCTCTGGCATATTTCTCTGGCTCTGGATGAGGATTACTTTCCTGTCCAGAGAAAGGAGTCAGAGCAAATCCTTTTTGTTGACAGAGACCCTATCATGCAGCAGGAGGATGAGCAGAGTTTGCAGCTTAGTTTGGGACATCATCCACCTGCCTGAAAGCACTTCCCTGTCACCAGCCACGGCTTGTGCGGAGGAGCTTTAGGCATTTGATCTGCAGGTCAGTTCATGTCAGAATGGCTTGGAAAAGCTAACATCTATGTGCCCCTTTATATCTGTGGCCTGTTTTCCTTCCATCCTTGTTGGCTCAAAGATTTACCTCAACCTTGCAAGCCTTAAGTTCAGCATAAGAAAGGCGGGTATGCTTTCTGTGGTGTAACTTGAGCTCCAGGTATGGTGCTCACGGAATTCCAGCTATGTGAATGCAAAGAAACCCTAAATCTGTCTATTCAGAGTAGCAGAACTTCTGATCAAGAAAGTTTTATGCTTTCTTCACTGCATTATCTTTGTATTATGTTTGGTTTTGATGCACTGGTATCTGTAAAAACTTAGATCTAGTTTGTATGGCCTAGGAAGGAGGCTGTATTGACACTCTAATCCTCTCACTTTTAATCCAATTATGCAGTCTCAAAACTGCATTTCCTAGTTCTTGTCAGCAGTCATTTGACAGGACTATTTAGCTTTCAATAATGTGTGTCTTTAAAGGCAAATACCTTGCACCCTGCTGCAAAAGGAAACACTTTCCTCAGCTTTCTGTGCTGAATTTATTTCTGTGCTTAATTTATTTCTGTGCTTTTGGTCTCACACATGCAGCATAAATGAAAGGGTGATTCCACTGAGCTGGGCTGCACCACTGTCAAAGGAAGAGCAGGAGAGGACTTTTGCTTTTCTTACCTTTAACAACTTAATAATGCACAGCTGTGGTCTAAGGAGGGGGCAGGAGTTTATTTCAGGGGGAATTGAAGTCATAAGCTCATGGATGCATTGCTTCCCAGTAGATCTTCTGTAACAACTGCTCTTTCTATTTCAGAGTGAAGTGGGTCTTTGGCCACTGGTGAGTTCCCTGGTTAAGACAGGGTGTCCTCTGTTCACATATGTAGGTTAATGATGTCCATATTTGCTGAAATGGAAAACCGGGCATGTGCACAAGTTTGAGGACTGGCTGTCCCTCAGGTATTGGTTTCATGTGTATAGAACTTGGCACAATATTTTGTGCTTGTTGAACAGTTCTTGTTTGAGAAGACTCTTAATGTGAAAAGAAATCATTGCTGCAAGTAATTCTATTCATTTTGTTAAGAAAACCAAGCACAGAAAGGCTAAATAATCTGCTTAAGTAGCATGGGCAGATAGGAGGGACACCTTCTGCCATCTGGTTTCTAACCACAGGAGATTTGTGACAAGGCCCAAGGTTTGGTTTTTACGTGAAGACAAAGTGAGCTTGGACCCTCACAGGTCCCGTGGCCTTGCTAGAGCTGACAGGATGGGAAGGGCAGAACTGGAGGAGCCTGCTCGTAACATGGGTGTCTGCTTTTGTTTGTCTGTGCAGTAATGAAGGGCACTTTGTTGTCCTGTAATCCTTGCTGTGACCAGGCAAGCAGCAAGGGAGGATGTGTGGTGAGGTTGACCTAACCTGTTGCATACACCGAGTGTCTTTGTGTTCCCTGCTTCAATGTGTATGTCTCTTTTTCCCTCCTGCAGAACACAGGCCTGGTGATCAGCACTTTTTCCTCGGATCTCTCCCATTCTATCTTATCCCAGATTTTTAAGACAACTTATTTTCTTTCCCTGCTCTTCAGTTTTCATTTCATATGGTACTTGAACTGAGCAATTTCTTAATCTTTTCTTTATTGCTGCCTGGGAGATGAAAGCAAGAGAAAAATGGAAAGATATTTTATGCTAGGAGACACTAAAAGCTGCAACCTTTGGTGGTCTCAGTGCTGCTGGGATGTTTGCAAGGGTGCAGCAGTGGCTGAGCTATGTGGATTGTCTTGGTCCCCCACTTGGCTGGCCCTTAGCAAGCACAATGTGCCTCCCTCCCCGTTGTGCACTGCCCTTGCACTTTAACAGTCTTCACATGCAGTGGTTTTAGATGCTCAGGGGTCACCAGCCTTGAGGATTACACTTCCCAGGTTGTATTGCTCAGCCAGTGACAAGTACCTCAGGATGTCATTTAGTGGATGCAGGGAGGAATCTACTGTCTCCTTGGAGATGCTGTTTCCACCGAGGAGGTGCTCTCAGTTCTTCCCATCAAACCATGGCGGGTGCTGGTCAGGGTCCTTCCAGGGTGTTGTTTCCATCTTTTGTCTTGACCTCATGGGGCTACTGAGAAATAAAAGGTGTCTTTCCCCTCCTTAGGTTAAAATTAGTCGTGTCCAGGCATTCAGATGAGAGATGGGAGACGTGTTCTGCAATTGCTGTTACATAAAGGGTGAAGAAAACAGGTTTGATTCTTGATCTGTTATTTTAATTACAGTGATGCTTTGGGGAAACAAATTCTGCTTTTAACCCTTCAAGTGTGAGCCACTGACGTGGATCCCCATCAGAGGATCTCTGACTCCATACTCACCATTTTGTGGTCACCATGCCCAGTGCCTGAGCCTTGACCCCTGTGCCAAGGGACGCAGTAGTGGCAAACCTTCTATCCTGAAAGCTGGAGGGTGCACCTTCTTCACTTCTTTGCAGACCTAAGACTGAGTATTTTGATGGCCTGTGATGTCTCCTTGGGGTGCTCACCCCTGAGCAGGCACATCCATACCCTCAGCTTCCCTATCTGTGTCCCTACAGCGTGGGTGCCCCCCTGCTGCTGCGGGAGTGGGTCAGCAGAGCCGCTCGAATGGGCTGCAAAGGGCTCCCGGGAGGAGCACGGCTCAGCAAAGGCCTGGGATGCGGTAGAGACGGAGGTGGAACAAGTGAAGGGTGAAGGTGTTCATGTCTGGCATCAGCTGCAGCTCCCAGCACAAGCCCCAGGAGGCTCCTTGTGGGGCACCACTGGGGACTGATAAGCACACGCTGTTCTTGTTCCGAGTGACTTAGTGCTTGAGGTGGTTAACTGAAGAGCAGGCATGGAGCCAGCTGGGAAATGAGCTCACTCTGCCTTACAAGGCAGCGAGAAGAGAGGGGAAGTGACAACAGCCTCGTGACCAGTTCCTTCCCTTGCAATGTACTGTGGTTTAACTTGAAAATTGCCGTGCATGACCAGATGGTGGCCTGTGACACACGTGCGCAGGATTTTTGGTCACAAGTGGAACAGCTGCTGTGCCTGGTAGTGCTGAGCTGGCGCTTCAGCGAGGTTTTGTCCTTGTCCCACTGCACCTCGGGAGACTTTGGCCAGGTGGCATGTGCCAGGGCCAGCTTGGTGACATTGCCCCAGAGCCGGCTGGTGACAGTGGTGGGCGTCAGGCACGAGCTGGAAGCGGCTGTTCGGGAGCAGAGTGGTCGCGTCACAGGCTGTGATCCCACTTCTCCTCGGCTGTGCCACGTGTGTAGCAGCCTGGGGAATGCCTGCCCAGAAATGAGTCGCAGGAATTCCCCTCACAAGGAAGTGACTGCAGTAGAGCAGAGCCCCTGTTCAGGATGGTTTTCCTTCTCCCACTCCCTGGGTACATATATACACTCCCTCCTTCTCCAAAGAATTAGGATACTGTCATCCATAAAAGTGCTTTTGCGGCAGGCTAGGTGATATTAGTTACTTTTACTAGTAATGGCAGTCAAGCAAACTTATAATTACATTTAAATTCATCTATTCCTTCTTTTTTCCCTTCTGGGAAAGGCTATTAAAGAACTTATTTTACATAGAGACAACTCAATACCAAGAATCCTACATCTCTTTCTCCAAAATACTCATGTCCTATTAGCAGAACCCCAGCCTAACTCATAAACTAAATATTTATTAAATATTAATGAAATATTTCATAATAGCAGTGATATATAACAAATAAAATAAATAATATGTATAAATAATAACTAATTATCAATAACTAAATATTCATTCATTTGGGGGCATTTCGCTTTGTTTACTACAGAATTAGAATCCAGCTTCAAAATAGGAACTGCAGATTTTTAAGAAATCTGGCAACTGCAATTATAAAAAAATATTAAGTAGGCACCTTATTAATTTATATATATATGTATATATGTTATATGTAATATATAGATGTGCATGTGTATATATATATACATATATCAAAGAAAAAAGTGGGTATTTTGCTTAAGATGTGCCCAGGTGGCTGCAGATAAGAGGAACCTGAAACTTTCTTTTTAATTTCAGCACTACCTGCAATCAAACCCCTCCAGAAGGGGACGTTTGTCTTGCCTTTCCATCTCTGTGCAGGTATGGAGTCAGCAGCTTCGCCAGTTGTGCTGAGCTGTGCAGAACAGGGACCTGGGGTGGGGAAACACTGTGGCTGTTCCCTTTGTATTAAATAATCCAGATTTTACTGGGCTGGAAGGGAAAATGTGACTGTGACTGCTGCTGGCAGGGCAGGCAGGGCCCTGAGTTAGGAGTGAGATGGCTCTGCTTATTTCCAGTGACTACGTAATGCAAAAAAATTAGTGTATTAACCCATGGACTAGTGTTTGTGCTGGGCCTGAGCTGGAGGGAGGATGCCCAGGGTTCTGGATTGCTTCGCTGAGAAGAGCCAGGAGAAAGCCTTAGCAAGCACCTCAGCACACTGAAGGCAAACCTGTTGGTACTGCATCCTTAAAATCACACACGTGGCCCATGGGGATGATTCACCAGTTAAAGCTTAGGTACCTTCCAACCTATTTTGCTTTTTTAAAGGAAGAAATAAGCAAAACCTGCACGAATTCAGAGCCGTTAAGCATGGGTGCAGCTCCTTGGCTGACACCCTGTGTGTACTCTGCTGCTGCCCCACCAACCCCCACCCACAGGCTAGAGACCCTTCATCAGGGTATCCCACTCTGGTTCATCACCACCTTTCCTCAGTACATCACTCAGCATCCTTCAAGGAAAATACGGGTTCAGATGTCACCTCACCAGTGCAGAGAAGCTGGCAGATTTGAATTATGTTGTGTAAATATTTGAAACATAAAAGGATTAAAGAATTACTGATAGGCAGCCAGGGAAAGTAACCTGATTTTTTAAAAAGCAGGCAATTATGTAATTGACTTATAATGCAGAAATAATCTGAAGGGACTAAACAGGACTCAGAAAAGGCTGAAAAACCACAGCTTCTGTACCTTGGAAGCCAATAGTTTTGATATCTACCAGGTTTTTCTTCAGCTCTTTTGCACCCCTGGTGCCCTCTTCTTCCTCCTCAACTGAAGTGGTTTCAGGCCTCTCCTAGGTAAGCAGGAAGAGCATTACAAGAGAAAGGGTAATTTTGCCCTGGTCCAGTTTATTCCTCTGTTTAGCTGATGGTTTGGCTATTGTTTAAGATTTACAGTTTCAGAAAACTAAACTCCTAGACAGGAAGTACTATTTGGTGCAAATGACCTGAAAATTTTGAGCTATTGAAAATAGTAAATTCAAAGGTGTTAATATTGTCAGCAATTTACAACTTGCAGTGAAATGTGTGAGAGAGTTGTAGAAAAGGAGCTTTGGATGAAGCAGGTGCTTTGAGCAGGACCTCAGAGGTGCTCAGGGTCCCTCATGCTGCTGCTGGGGAGGGAGCTTATCAGCCCTCCCACTGCATCCTCCACCCCCCAGGCTCCCTCTGGGCACTACATAAACATAGAACTAATATAAATTAAAACCAGGTGGGTTGTATTCATCATCCAGACTGAATTTACATGGTCCTTAAACAGATAATCATTTAGCACCAATGAGGAAAAGAAGATCTCTGTACAGTATAAAGCTTAATTTGTCTCTACATGGTTTATCTTGACCAAATCTAAAATTTAAAATATTCATGTACAGAAATAATTTTTCAGAATTTGTCAGTCTTTCAAAATATACTGAGACAGCTACATGCAGAATGTGAATTAGTCTTTCATCTGCAATTTCAGTAAAATAAGTTATTCCAGTTATTAGCCTTGCACAAGCTGATCTGAGATATAATTAAAATGCCTCTGGGCTGGAATCTGAGCAGAATTCATTTTATTCCAGCCTGAACTATTCACCTTGGGAAACAACAATGAACAAGAAGTTACTTGGTGACATCAGCTGCGACTGCACTGCTCCATTCCCTTTGAAGACCAACCAGCCTTTGTCCCATTTGTACCCCAATACCTCACCACATACATCTCTGGAATATTTCTGTGTATTTAGAGCCCTCTGGACTCCCAAAGCATTCATCAATAACTAGAAAGGAAACATTCAGAAATGCAATACTCCAGCCAGTTTTCTGCCTTCAGAGCTGGCTCCATCACCACAGCAGTATGCTGTCACACTTCTGTATAAACACCACCAGCGTTGCAGGACAGTGAGGAAAGAGTTAAGGACAGCTGTTAAAGTTGCTTAAAGAAATAAGCAGTCAGAAGACAAAATACAGTTCTCAACTAAGAACATTTATTAAAAGTTTGATTGAAGTAGTTTTATTCCCAAGTTTTGTTTACAAAAGTCTAACAATTTCCCCAGATAGTCAAAGATTAATAAAAGAACTCAGATGGCATTACATTAGTGCATAGAAAGCAAATCTGCTCTGTAAAAATTAAGGAAAAAAAAAAACCCAAACGTGTAAAATTTAAGTTTTAAATACGTGAAAGCAATTGCTAGTATTGCAGGCAGAGCATTCCCAAGTGTTTTGCTACACACACGAATTTGTTAGATGCAATACTGTTCTTCAGGGTTTTATTCCTGCTAGAGGCAGGACCACAAATCATGCAGCTGACTCTTGCCCTGCTCTTCAGCTGGGCCGTTTCAGTGTGACCCAGCCTCCCAGCAGCTTCGGCAGTTGATCTGTGCACAGCTGACCTAAGGGCCTCCTACACTCCCAGCACTGCACTGCACTGCACCCACCGCCTTTCACTGCCTGGGGCTGGGGCACTGGAACACCTAATGCTGCATCACACCGTATGTTCCCTAAGGATGTGAATCAGTTGCTTGCTACAAGCCCATTTCCAAACTGCCATGGAGCAAGTACACGCAGCTGAAGACAACCCTGTGCAACGTGCACAGAGGCACTCCAGACTGGGTGTTGCATATCCAGGCCATGGCCAGCCAAACCAAACATCCTGCACCTAACAAAGGAATGTGAAGGAAATCTAATGAACGCAGAGCCGTGCTCAAGGCAGCTTTGCCAAAGCTACTTTGCTTTTCATCCAAATCAGAACTTTGCTGAACCAGTTTGACTGAAGCCTCTTGGAAAATATTTAGCAGTTTAACTGAAAAGCATGCAAAGTTTTGGCGAGATACTTCAAGCTGTATTATGACAACAGTAGGTCTGCCTCCATTTTGAAGTTATGTACTTCCTGTTGCCTTGGGGACACTAACAAACCTCCAGAAGCAGAATTTAAGCAGCAGGGATTTCTTTACTGAATTCCATAGCCTGCTATGAAGCTCTCTAGCCCTTGCTTCCACTGTACCTTCAAAAATGGTGTGTAATGCTCCAAGGTTTCACTGCAGTTAAGACACAGAAGGTGAGCAGAAAAGGAGAGAGATCCAAAGAGCATGAAAATAAGTAACAGCAGTTCAGACCCATCCAAGCAGTACAGATATGAGTTCCTGCAGAGCAAGCACACAGCTGGAGAAGGAAAGGAAAACAAATGAGAGAATACAGCCATTAGAGGCAGAACAAACATACTGGTGTTATGGAACAAGTCCCTCAAAGATACCAAATTCTTTTTGACCTTTCGTGAGGATGCTGTGGGGAAATCATGTGAAAGGTTAGTAAAACAGCTGCATCATTATGCAAGTCAGCTCTGATTATCCATTAACTGCTTGCCCCCATTTACCTACTTGAAGCAAGGCTTCTATGCTGGAATTCCCAATTATTACAGCTGGTATTTTTATAACCCAGCATATTTTACTTGGGATTATTTATCTAGTGATTATTAATAATTTTGACTAGGTTTCCAAGTCCCCTTTAACTGACTGTTCGACCCAAATCTTCAACCTGTTGTTAAAGACAGCAGGCACCTTGTCCCACTGTGCCATTTGGTGCAGGCTACAATGGTGGGTCACTCAGATTGCGTAAATGTAATTCTAGACCAAAGTTTTAGGTTTGGCTACTCAAGGTCTTACTGTGTATTGAAAAACACTTATGTAAAAGTGTCTCATCTTTATAGAGCTACACAGCAGTTAATCAGTTCCCCAGAAAAAAAAACCCTGGTTTTGCTTTTGACTAGAAAAATCTGTACAAAATGTTGGAAATCAACATTAGATTCTTTGTTTATTATTTTTTAAGTTTAAATGTGTTCAGACTATTTCTTCTTCTCAATGTAGAGTTTTCTTGGTTTACTCGATGCATCAAAGAATGCACTAAAATACTGCAACTGTTCCCTGGTATTTGTGCAATGCAATCTAAAAGTAACTTTTAAAGAAAGCACCAGAAAGTTATTTAAGGCTTAGATCAGTTAAAAAGTAAACCTGCAGCTGAATCCTGCTCTACTCTTCATTAACAAGTAATTTTGAGTATTTGCTTTGTAACTTCTGAACATACTTAAGTAGCAAGGATCCTTTCTTATCCCATATGACTAGATATAGGTTTTGCCATGAACTTAACATTAACCCAAAGAACACAGAGACATAGCATTGAACTTTTGTTTTAATGGTCTCAAATTCTGTGACAGATTTTTGGTCAAGTTTCCATTTAAAAAAATTTATCGATTTTGAAGACTAATAACTTAAACTGCCACGAAACAAATGGTCCACAAACATTCCTTTCCTTCTGAAGCTTTTACGATGCATTGTAATCATTAACCAGTCTTTCGCTATTAAACTTAAATGGCCAATTGAGACAAACAGTTCTGAGACCGTTTTTCCACCACTGATTAAGACTGAGGTGGCAGCTGGTGTACAGAATTTTCATTTAGCCTTCTGGGCCTTCTGGGCAGACTTTGTGACCTTGCCAGCTCCTCCAGCCTTCTTGTCAACTGCCTTGATGACACCAACAGCGACCGTCTGCCTCATGTCACGCACGGCAAAACGACCTGAAAGCAAAAACATGTCTCATGACTTTTGTTCATGGCTGCCTAACTCAGCCCCATTTGCACAGCAGCAACAAGCAGGTTGGTGTGAATGGGCTCGTGCTGCTCTGGAACCAAACTGGGACAGAGGCATCACCCTCTCCAGAGTATCCCTCCCCATAGCAATAAGGTCTTGGTTCCACTTCAGAGTTTCTAGTCACAGCTTTCATCAGTGTTTCATAGAACACCCTGCATCTCGACAGTAGAAATCGAGGAGTGTCTTTTCCAGAGACCAGTATTAACGTGAAATGCCTTACCGAGAGGAGGATAATCAGAGAAGCTCTCAACACACATGGGTTTGCCAGGGATCATATCAACGATGGCAGCATCTCCAGATTTCAGGAATTTGGGGCCATCCTCCAGCTTCTTGCCAGAACGACGATCAATCTTCTCCTTGAGCTCAGCAAATTTGCATGCAATGTGAGCAGTATGGCAATCCAGCACAGGGGCATAGCCAGCACTGATTTGGCCAGGGTGGTTCAGGATAATGACCTAGGAAACAAAGGTAAGCCATGTTACAAGCGGGGTTATTTTGAACACTGACATGTCTTACAAAGCCAAGGTGTTAATGAGATTTGCTTAAATCAAATGTAACTCAGAACACAACTCTGTGTCACTTTATAACTTAGCCTAACAAGACTCCTGTTTTGGAATACAGAGCTACATTCCAAACACCCTTGAACAGCTGCAAAACACACCTGTGCGGTGAAGCCAGCAGCTTCCATGGGAGGATCATTCTTGCTGTCACCAGCAACATTACCACGGCGAACATCTTTCACAGACACGTTCTTTACATTGAAGCCAACGTTGTCACCAGGCAGAGCTTCGCTCAGGGCTTCGTGGTGCATCTCGACAGATTTAACTTCAGTTGTTACATTGACAGGGGCAAATGTAACCACCATGCCTGGCTTCAGAACACCCGTTTCCACACGGCCAACTGGTACAGTACCAATGCCTGCAAGCAAGAAACATCATCAGTAATTTCGCTTAATGAACATATGCCCTTATGGGAAAAAAAACCCCATTCGAGACAAGAATTTTAATTTTTGACTTGGAAAAGCAGCTCTTAGGCAAACACCTGCATTTCTGGCCCATACATCAGCTGCTGATGGCAAGTGAGCAGCATTACAGAGAACACATACCGCCAATTTTGTAGACATCCTGAAGAGGCAGACGCAGAGGTTTGTCAGTTGGACGAGTTGGTGGCAGGATGCAGTCCAAGGCTTCAAGGAGGGTGGTTCCGCTGGCACTGCCATCCTTACGGGTGATCTTCCATCCCTTGAACCAGGGCATCTGTAATGGAAACAAGTCCAGGTTAATCTGACAGCCAAAATTAATGGCACAAGGCTGGAAAAGGCCAAGTGGTATCTCTGAGCATTATCTCAATTTACTGTTGCAGAGTAAGAATTTTTCAAGTGCTAGAATTTTATCTTGGACCTTGGCACTTCCGAAACGTAACTATTAAGAAACGTGTGCATTTTATCATTGCTTAATCTGTCATAACAGTCCTCCCTAGTTTCATGCCTTAATAGAAATAAATGCCAAACATACGTTAGAGCTAGGCTCCAGCATGTTGTCGCCGTTCCAACCAGAAATTGGCACAAAAGCCACAGTGTCTGGGTTGTAGCCAATCTTCTTGATGTAAGTGCTAACTTCTTTGACAATCTCTTCATATCTCTTCTGGCTGTAAGGTGGCTCAGTGGAATCCATCTTGTTGACACCAACAATCAGCTGTTTTACACCCAGGGTGTAGGCCAGAAGGGCATGCTCACGGGTCTGCCCGTTCTTGGAAATACCAGCCTCGAACTCACCAACACCAGCAGCAACGATCAGGACAGCACAATCAGCCTATGAAAACAAAAAAAACAACCACCCCTCACTATAATGCTTGCATGTATGTCAAAATACTACAGGAACCCCCCTAACCAAGGAACAACCTTCCTGAACTCCCCAAATTCTGTTTTCTTTACATACCTGTGAAGTTCCAGTAATCATGTTTTTAATGAAGTCTCTGTGTCCAGGAGCATCAATGATGGTGACATAGTATTTGCTTGTTTCAAATTTCCACAGAGAAATATCAATAGTAATACCACGTTCACGTTCAGCCTTCAGCTTGTCCAAGACCCAGGCATATTTGAAGGAACCTTTGCCCATCTACAGTTGCAAGAAAACCAATTTTTTAATTCCCATTTAAAAAGAGAAGAAAAAAGTTCAGAAAAATCACACATTGGCTAAGGAGCAAGAACCAATAATAGTAACTGGCTTAACACTGAAAAAACGTTGCTGCTCATAGAACAAGCAACAGGATACACTTGGCGCTACTGGTGAGAGGTGTCAACTGCTGAACCTCACTGAACCTGTTGACAGTTCAGGCTCCTTGACAGGTTGTTAATTACACTAATGCATCTTTATGATAGAGCTCTTGAGCCCGAGTCCTACTATCAAGTGTCTTCTACAAATTTAAGTCCTCTCACTACTGCAATACTTGCAATAATCAACGTTTTAACTTCCACTCTGCTCAATATTTGCCAAATTTCAATCTATAATGTTCTTATGACCTATGCTGTAATTACACAGAAAAAACCCCACTATCAGCAAAACTCCCTGATTTTCAAATTAAACCTCAACAGATCAACTTCTTTTAATTCCACCCTCAACTTTATGTATGCAGAGTTTGAATCTGGCCATTTAACTTGATTCCACGTGTTACTGTTCAGATGCAGCTTTGGACTACCTTTTCCTCACATGCTCTACATTTCACAATTTGAGTTTCTGCAACTAACACAATGGCAGATAGAACACTTAACCACTTGTTCTACCTCGAGGACAACTGCAACTCAGCTGCCGCCCTGTGGCCACGCAACACTGAGCTACTTGTTCAGCTCCTGCGGTTCAGGCAACCAAACCGCCTCCCCGCGGCCACTGAACGCTTTGCAGCTTCACTTTGCGATTAAGGGTCTATTCATTCCTGTAGCCAGGAATTTTGCTGGCTGCTACGGGCCCACGCACCTCAGCCGCTTCCTTCTCGAACTTCTCGATGGTTCTCTTGTCGATGCCCCCACATTTGTAGATGAGGTGGCCGGTGGTGGTCGACTTGCCAGAATCGACGTGGCCGATGACGACGATGTTAATGTGGGTCTTCTCCTTTCCCATTTTCGATGTTAGCTGAGTTCTTTCTTTCGGCAAAAGAGAATCGACACCTGTAAGTTCCCCAGTAAAGAGGTGGTTACGCCTCGGGCCAGGCCGAGGGGCAGAGATGGCGGCGCCACATGCGGAGCAGCCCGGCCGGGATGGCGGCCCCGCCCCGCCGGGGGAGGGGAGGAGCGAGGCGGGCGGGCCGGGGGCCCCTCGGAGCGCCCCTCGCGTCGCCCCCTCCCCAGGCTCGAGTTACCCC
>VZTH01005365.1:739177-903413 GCA_013397815.1 Aleadryas rufinucha
GCACCGGGAGCGTCAGGCCTGGCGTCATGGCCGGGCCGGGGGGATGCGGCAGCTGACGGAACTTCCCGGGGAACAGCCCCCGGCGAATTAATGGTATTTCGCATTAGGGACACAAAGGAACGCAATCAGCGAGATTAGAAACGTTCATTGAGTTACCCTGACCGGCAAGTAACAAATACCGGCTAAACATCACGGAATACAAGATTCCCCTCCAGTACGCTGCAAGTCTCCCAGAAACAAAGGAGGGGAAGGAGGGGGAGAGCAGGAATTTCAGGGAGTTTAGTACACCAGATTAAGAAACTATCATTTGGCTTTTAGAAAAAGAACACTCTTTTTCTGTCCTTGTTGTACCGTTAGAGAACAAAAGTTGACTCGGCTTAGAAAACTTCGGCACAGAAGTACAAATAAAGGTGGACGCACCTCCAGCAAAGATGCGTCTGAAGTGCAAATGTTTCAGTCACGGAAGCATTCAGGACATGGGGTCTCTGTGCAAGAAACCCTGACTGCGAGAAGTGCCTCCGTACTGTAATTTCACATGGGAAAACCCGCAGCCCTGGCAAATTATTTTTAGAATCATGGCAATGAGGAGTCACAAAACAGCTCACAACATCAGAAATAAAGGCCCTCGTGATTCCAGTGGATTTTCTCTGGTTTACTCACTTGTAACTGATGTAAGAAAATCCATCAAATATTCAACATCTCTTTTACCCATTCAACAGAAATTAAACTGAGAAGCTGAACTAACTNCAAATTATTTTTAGAATCATGGCAATGAGGAGTCACAAAACAGCTCACAACATCAGAAATAAAGGCCCTCGTGATTCCAGTGGATTTTCTCTGGTTTACTCACTTGTAACTGATGTAAGAAAATCCATCAAATATTCAACATCTCTTTTACCCATTCAACAGAAATTAAACTGAGAAGCTGAACTAACGAGCTACGTTGTCCATGTTCTTATTCAACTATCAACTACATTATATGCCTATCAGAAATAGTTACTTATCTATAGACAACTATAATCCATTTATTTCTTGGTATGCTCTTCAGGTTGCAGTTGTAAAGCATGGAAATAGCCTCTTGTTCTAAAACAAACAAAAAACAACAACAGCAAACTAATAATAAAAAACTACCTCATGCATCTACATATCTACCCTTCTACTTGACTTCAAGTTTCTCTAGCTGAGATAAACCCAGCATCAAATTCATTAGAGACCAGTAAACTTACTATTTCATGGTTTGGTATGGAATTGAAGTGTTTCCATGAGATACGGTATTTTTCCCACAGGAAAGATTAAAAAGATGCATTTTGTAAAAAAAAGAAAAAAAAAAATCAGAATGTCCTTAGAGAAGATGCTGAGTTTAGAATACACCTTTTACAAAATAACCAGAGTTAAAAACCTGCAAAAAGTTTCAGATATTAAACAAACACTATTTTTTAAGAAAGGAATAAACAAATCAAATTCTCTCTCACCCCTTCCTATGTTTTTCAGCAGAGGTTAGTGGTGGGGGTGGAGGGATGATAGAGATAGTTCAGCTTTCCTCAAAACTAATCTTCAGGGGCAATTATTAGTGAAGACACTGCATATGAAGACATGGTAATAACAGGGCAGGAAAAGGAAGGTGGTCCACTTTCTGGAAATGGAAATGCATTATTGTGAAGTGATTCAGTGGCTTGGGTTGAACACCAAAGTGTAGTATTTGGCAAGAAAACTAGGAAGCACTTCTAGGGTTTCTATAAAGCAAAGACTGTAAACATAGCTAAAAAGCTTTATTCTTCAGGATGGTTTGAAATTAGCTTCTAAAATGTGTATTTCAGTGGGGGGTATTTTTAATGGACTGATCTGTCAAAGAACCCATTTTCATAAAAAGGTAGTTTTAACACTTCCCAAATGTAGTCAATTACTTACGCCTGAACAGGGAGAGGAGGAAGGAAATATGTTACTAATTTCTTATATGGTCCATACTGAACTGCACATTTCTAATTTTTTAAAGATACTTTTCTTAGAAGACTATTTCCTAAATACAGGCTCTTAGAACCAGGTATTTCTTAAGAGAGTAATTTTTTGTGGTATCTACATAGCTGAAAGCTATGGAAGCTGAATTTGTGGTACAAATTTTTAAGCATGGTCTTAGTTTAAGTCTACAGCAGTTGTTTTCCCCCTCCATTTCTTTAAATGAGTATTCAAAATAATTTTATTATTTCCTCTTTAGTTTGACCAATACATGCTTTTATTCTCCCAACAATTAGTGTATCTCTTCTTGCCCACTCTATTAGAAGAACATTCCTATTATCAATCTCACAAATATTTATACAGCTGGGGAGCTTCTGATACACGAGTCGCCTCAGATAATACAGTCAAAATGCATTCTGAAGAATCCTCTCAGCTAACACAAATGGCCTACACTGGACTAAATCCTTTTTGCAAACAGCCTGTAAAATTTTTAGATTTTATTAATTTGGTAAAACTAAGCACTTTGATATGTAATGTTTAGGAAGGAACAGAGATAAAAGATTTCAAGAAGTCAAGGACTTTTGGCCATTGAAATAGGATATTTCAGTTTAGCATAGGCTCACCCAGTGACTGAAGGAGAATGAGTAATTTTTGCCCACGAAGTCCTCCTATTGCTGAAGTCAGTCTGGATTGAATAAGCCCTATCTCCACATATGTCTCCAGTGTAAGAACACATAGATGCTCTAAAGCCTTTGTATTGTAGGAACCTATACAGAAACCACCATTTTAAAAGGGTTTTGAATCTCAGATCAAATTATATTAAAATGAAAGTACTGCTGTCAGTATGTAAGCCAAATTTTTTAACTTAAAAAAGTATATTTTAACTGGATTTTGAGTTCACAGTAGCTACTGCAGCATTACTTCCATTTTAGCATGTGGCTCCAGCACATACAGAATGGGCTGTAAGCTTAGAACACAGTCACAGCCAGTGAAATCATGCTAGGAGATAAAAGATGTGCTCACCAAGCACCTCTAAAGAATTTTAACTCTCTACCATATACACGTGGGTATTTTTTTGGTCAGACTCCTGTGCAAAGATGATGGTAAGTAGTGCTTATACAACTATTTTAACTGCAGTGACCAAGGTCATTTAGGAGTGTGAGCAAACAGACTTTATAAGCGCAAGACTTGAAACACAGATCTGATAAATAGAATATATCAAGCTCACTGTACATGAAAGAGGCACTAAGATTACTTGAGGGCACTGAGAAAGTCGTGGAAAAGCAGTCCAAAGTCACCAATAGTAATTAGTGATTAGCAAAACTGGATTCTGGTACGCAGCACTATTCTGTCATACAATTAGCCTCATACTTACTGTGCAAGGCTTTCTAATCCCTGTATCACAATTATCATGGTATGTACATTCATCCAAAGTTCAACACAAACTATAGCATGAGCATACAGCTTCCATCTCTAAGTGTTCTTTAATGCATTTATTCTTAATAGCAATAAAAAGCATCTATATCTGTTAAAAAAATCCTTTTCCATAGACAATCCTAATACTTCCAGATTTTACAATCATCTGTTTATGAAATAAAAGAACAATAGAATAACGGTGTTATTCATATATGAAGAGAATAGGCAGAAAACCTGCCTAAAAAAAAAGGTTTAACTGAACAGGGTGAGGTAATCTAAACTACTTGGAAAAAGCTACTTTTGAAAATTACTTAGCTCTGTACAAGTAGCTGGCATTTTTATATAAACAAAATTGCTTGGTAAAAGAAAGAGACAACAGTAAATACACTTTAAGTTACTGTCTTAGTAGACAGCACAAATTAAACTCCTCCATCCTTGGAAGTTTAAGACCTGGAATAAATAAAGTCTCCTTGTCTGATCTTATAGCTGACCTTGCTTATAGATTCACAAAAGAAGGTCTTACAGTAGGAGGTATAAGACAGTGGCCTTCAAAACTGTTGAGAGTATCACTGGGATGAACAAGCAGTTACAATTTCAGAGTCTTCTGAATAGCTTAACACGAGCCTCTTTAAAAGTCATTGTTTCCCCTGAAAGAAGTTTCCTCTGGAAAGCACTGCCATTCTAGTTACAGCATTTACAATAGGTGAAGGACTAATGGCTTAGAGGATAGGCTGCTTTAAAAAAAAAATCCTTTGGACAGTCTTTTCAAACCACATTTATGCACAGCATGAGAAAGCTCATTTATGTTGAAGGTTTAGTACTGGCTGAACTGTGATACTGAAGGTTTAGGATCAGACAGAGTGGTCAGATAATACTGGGATGTGACCAGAACTAACAGCTGTATTTAAACCCATGTTCTGTTCTGTGGAGGTCTGCATTTGTGAGCTAGGACATGAAAGAATTTGATTAAGAGCAGAAGTGTCCTAAGCAGGAAAAAACACAACCTCACAGGTGGCTGTTTCAGTAAGAGTGTTCTGGAACTGAACAGCAAATGGGAAGATACATGCAGACAGTACTTCAAACAAAAAGTGACCCATTACTTGCAGACATCTGACAAAACTTCATATACCTCATTAGTGCTAGGCTAATTTACACCAGCTGATGACCTGGCTCCAGGCAAAAAGCAGAATTGCTAGACACTAATGCAGAATAAAGGTGAAGGTCTGACGAAGTAACCACCATTATGGAGAAACAACATAATTTGTTAAACTGTTCTGTGGTTTTGCATTAGTATTTTTCAACAGCAAACAGACTAATTTTTATTATATCCCACCACCTTTTGGACACCCTAAATGAATGGTAAGCCCTTCTTAAAGTTCAATTCAAAGAATGCCCTAAATGGGAACATTAGTGACATATATATATATATATATATATATAACATAGTGCATTCTGCCTGAAGAAAATGTCACTTACTGAACCAAAATCCACTGGGTGAGGATGGTGTAGCTTTTGTTCTGAATTTATCGTGAACCTCCAAAATTCCATTTTAAAGCTCTGGTCTCTTCTGCTAAAATAATTTTGCCAAAAGCAACATATTCATCCTCTTGTGTTGATAAGCCTGTGACAAAATCTTTAAATGGGACCTCAAATCCTGACTCATGCATCTTAGAATTCTCTGAGCCCTCACAGCAACTGAGCTATGCTTGAATAACTTTGCTTAGTGTCCACTCATCAGGTTAATTTTGCTGCCCCTCTCGCTGTAGTAGGTTTGGGGCTGGATCGTGCACTTCACAAAAAAAAAAACCTGTGAATTCCAATTGTCATGTTGCACACCCTGTGCATTCTCCCCTTTCTGCCTCTCCTATTGACCCAAGTAAAGGTAAGTTGTCAAGGAAGGAGACATTCTATAGATAGATTCCTAGAAGGCGTTTATATGAATAAAAAAACCTCTGAGATGCAGCTTAGAGCTGCAAGGGAGAGAAACATGATAAAGTTGACTTTGGTGCAGACTGCAAAAGTATGCTCCAGATTGGAGCCAGTGGATGGATGGGTCAAAGGAGGAAGAGGCTGAGACCTGGGCTAGCAAGGACGGTGCAGATATATCCAGCTGTTCACTCTCCCATCTTGACATTGCTGTGGTTTTGACTCTTGGCGTCACTCTGGCCACGGGCTCACCTTCCACTGCAATTACAGGTACATCATTTTTACAATGTGGTAACCACATTAACCAGACATGGTTCAAGTCAAGCCACTTGAAGCCTTGCTCAGATTTAGTGAATATAGCATATGCCTGACATTTATTCAGTGAATTTAGATTTGGGACGATTAAACTTTGGAAAGGTTTCAGAGAAGAACTGTGGGAATAAATCTAGATCTGGAAAAGTACTTACACCTGACCGGCTCAATCTATACTGAATTTACTGAAAGACAGTTTGGCTTAGTCTCCACGATTCTGCAAGAGAGAAAATTCTGTAAAGGAAGAATCACAAATCTGGGCGCAGACACAAGAAGGTTCAAGATTGTTGGTAGTTAAATTAAGGTAGAAATAGAAACCACTTACTTGTAATTGTCAATGAGCAGTGGTAGCAGCTTGCTTAAAGCAGGAAGACAACATATGAAGAAATGCTCAATACTTAATTTAGTAAAAAAACCCTAAACACAATAAAGGATCAAGAACTCGATTTGGGGGGAGGGAAAGGGAACAGGAGGCAGCATTTACTTAAAATGATATCTATATTTTTAGTTAGCCTTCTCTTAATACGGCCTCTCAGAAGTACTTGGCCAGATGAAGTTATCTCAGAACCACTACTGATCATTGTGAAAAGCTATGGAATGTGAAGGCTCCAGAACACTAAAAAAATAGAAAAAAAACATCAGGAAAGTAATAACCATCAGGAAGAAGAGAGAAAAAACCACACACATGAGCTGGGCAGTTATGGAACAGTTGGTCTAATTTCAGTTCCTGGAAAAATATATTGGAACAAATGAACTATTTTTAGAAGATAATAAGTTGATAAGTAACAACCCCAGACTTGTTAGGAGCTGATTCCATCAAATGGATCTTGTCTACTGCGACAGGTTTAACAGGCTCATGGATGGGAAAATATGGATATCATTTAACTTATGGGAAGATTTGATGCTTTTTATGGGCAACTTGCATAAGTAAGCTCAGCAAACTTTGGACAAAATAATGCATGTACAGGAGACCAGCTGAAGATGACATGCTCAAAGTGATTGCTCATATGACTATAAAACTGACTACTATCAAATCAGTTTCCGTGGGCACAGACATTAATCCACCATACAAATATACAGTTATAAATACATACAAATGTAATTTTAAACTGCACTCTTGGGGGAAAAAGGACAGGGAACACCTCTGACCACTTCAGAAGTCAAGAAGAGAAGTCAAGAACATTACTCAGAGTAATGTGGGCAAGTAAAGAAAAAAGGACTAAAATAATTAGCAAATAAATTAAGGTTAATATTTGTCCTTTGTAAGGAACAGTTCACTGCAAAAACACAGGAGAAGCAGCAGCTACTCAGCAGTCCCGTTAAAAAGACCTGGGGTTAGAGTGGATCACTAACTGAACATGAGTCAACACTGCCCTACTCTTGTGAAAAAAGCAAACATACTGAGATGTATAAACAGAAGTGCTGTGAGATATGTAAAATAAACTTTTCACTTTACTTAGTGCTCATTAAAGCCTCTGCAGGGATTCTTTGTCCATCTAGGCAATGATGCTTCAAGACGATATCTAGAGGCAAAAACACTGGAACAGAATCTGTGGGCAGCTGGTGGAACATCCATCAGTACTCAACTCCTTAAAAGTACCTGAATACTTCACAGGAATGGTTCAAGTATCAATAATACTTACTGATCTATACACACCCAAAAGTCTCTTCAAGCTTTAATTTCCATAGGTTTACATTATTTAGAAGATCTGTGTAATCAAAAGTGAATTTCTTATACCATAATTCTTGGTACAATAGCTTGGTAAGGAAGTCTCTCCTTGACTTTAATGTACTTGCATCAGCTTAAGTTCAGCGTCTTTAATTACAAGATTCAATCTGAATGGAAATTCACAAATATTTAAACCAATCATCATGCATCTTTCTGTATAAATTATATCTTTCACACTAGATAATTAAGTACATTTTCTGAAAAACAAAAAGCTGGCCTAATATAACTACAAGAGGTGTGGAAGGAAATGGAATAGTCAGTCCTAAACTCTAACCAATGAAGAGTCAGGCTAAAAATGAAAGATAGGAGAAGAAATTTTATAGCACAGACATCCTGCCACTGCATATGGCAGGTTATGTTAGAGCTTTTGGGAACTGAGTATGTTCCTGGCACTGGATGTTAAAAAGCATTCATTCTGTACTAATTTCTTATCAAAATGAAATGCTGAAAAACATGTTTGGTTTCTCCAGCAGTTTCTAAACAACATCCAGAAGAATGCTAAAAACCAGTGCATATGACTTTCCCACGGGCAGCAATACCCTGGCACCATCTATCAGCTAAGCAGCATTACGGGGGAGGTCACTCCACACGCCGCTGCTCCTCACAGTCCCTGGGAGAAACAACAGCTGTGGTTTTTGCAAGGCAATCCACAGAGGAATGGCATTTCAGAGGTTAAAAGCTTGTACCACACGTTGTATAAAGTAGACTTCGGCCCCTTTAAACCCGGAGCAGGTGTTGAGTCAGCTCTTTGCACAATGCCAGGGAACCACGGCTGACAGGACATCCCGTCCGGCCAGCTACCATGCCAGAGGATACCGAGGGCAGACGAAGGGAATACGAACTGTAAAAGCCTGTTGCTATCCCACAGCCCAGAGTAAAAGATACTTTAAAATACAGCATGGGTTAGAAGAAGATTGCAAACTGATTCATACCAGCGAGTCACGTGTTACTGTCCTCGGCTGCCTGAAACAGGAACACTCCTACTCTCAGCAGGAGACAGCCTGTGCTGCTGAAGCTGTGAATAGCACTCAGGGATCCCCTTTGTGCAGAGCAGGAAGAACTAGGAGGTCTATCTCAGTTACCGGGCAGTCTCCATGGCACAGTCTGTGCAACTCCTAAGGCGACCTGAAGTGAAAAGCACACTCTGTTTTAAATTTTGTATGCTGTTTCTGATTTAGCAGAGGATATTAAATCACTGTCCAGCTGTTTTATGTACATATATTATCATTCACCATAGAAAACCTAATTGTGTGTACACACTATGTACAGGTGGGAGTACTGCAATAATAAAACATACAGGGGCACACACAAGTAGTGGCTCCCCCACNGAATACGAACTGTAAAAGCCTGTTGCTATCCCACAGCCCAGAGTAAAAGTAAGATACTTTAAAATACAGCATGGGTTAGAAGAAGATTGCAAACTGATTCATACCAGCGAGTCACGTGTTACTGTCCTCGGCTGCCTGAAACAGGAACACTCCTACTCTCAGCAGGAGACAGCCTGTGCTGCTGAAGCTGTGAATAGCACTCAGGGATCCCCTTTGTGCAGAGCAGGAAGAACTAGGAGGTCTATCTCAGTTACCGGGCAGTCTCCATGGCACAGTCTGTGCAACTCCTAAGGCGACCTGAAGTGAAAAGCACACTCTGTTTTAAATTTTGTATGCTGTTTCTGATTTAGCAGAGGATATTAAATCACTGTCCAGCTGTTTTATGTACATATATTATCATTCACCATAGAAAACCCAATTGTGTGTACACACTATGTACAGGTGGGAGTACTGCAATAATAAAACATACAGGGGCACACACAAGTAGTGGCTCCCCCACCTCCCCCCTATCTGAATGGGGCCCCCGACCATCTAAGGTCGGGGTGCATGTGAGTGAAATGGCAGTTGTAAAGAAATTCTGCTTTTTAGAAGGTAAATCTTAGCTCCTTCTCTAAATTTAGCTCTGTGAAGTCATCAGAGACAAAGTGAGGTATCACTATTTATGGGAAATAGTTTATACTTGCTCTGCAAGCTAATGCAGTCCAATTTACCTCACAAAGCTGTGCACTGAGTCATGAGACCCAGCAACATTCACACACCCATGTGCACAACGGAAGCAGAAACTCTTGCTCACTAGCTTTCCCCTTTCCTTCTGGGATATTCTTGAGAAACAGTATCCACTAACAACAGTTCAGAATAATGACATTCCTATGAATCAGACAGTGACTGGTGGGGGTAAAGCAAACTGTAACATAGAGGATATGAAAGAAAAAAGAAAAGTCTATTCCAAACTAAGCTTTTAATTTCTTCTCTTTAGCATATATCCGAGTTCAGTAATTTGAAAGGTGTTATTCCATGTCAAAGCTAAATCTATGCAGCTGGGAATACCTGCCAGAATTGTTTTTCTCCTCTATCAATCCACAGATTTATTGCATTGAATCTAGCACATTGTATAATTGAAAGGGAAGTGGGAGCAGTGAAGCTGTTCACAGGAAAACTTTTGGTTTTGTTTCGTTTTTGTTTCCTATTCAATCACCAGTTGACCAAATTCATGGCCACGTGATTCCCTGATTCACCCCACAAGAAGCAGGACATATCATTTAGGTGTCGAGGCTCAGTTACATCAGCTTAGCTACAAAGTGAAATTGCATTCTCATTTATTCTCTCGACTAAGCCATTATAACCATCGAGGCAGATCTAGGCTCTATCACGTACTACACACATTTCTCAGAAGCCCAGACCTGCAATTCACGCTTAAACCTATGTGAAATACACATAAACCTAAGTGAAAATACACTTACCGCTTTCAAAAAGATTTCAGTATTTTTCCATGGGAATTTTGTTTTTTCCACTGCTAATTCTTAAGTATTCATTATTCAGCAGAGAAGTCAATGGTAATACACACAAAATAATTGTAATTTACAACTTCAAAAGTTTACAACAATATTGAATTACTTCTCACTATGTGCATGACTAGGTAACATCAGACCATTTTAGTAATCTTAATGTGACCCTAATAGTGGTCTCTATAGTCTCTGAATTCTGAGTTCTGAACCACTAAATGTGTGGTTTTTTATTTTTTGAATTTTGCTTGGGTTTTTCTCCTTTTCTTGCTATAAATATGTACGATGCCTGCTAACAGGGGCCGTGTACCATCTCAAAGCATACAAGCCACAACAGACAACACCCAGTTATACCCATTGATCTGTTAATGGCAATATGCAACAATTACATCTCATAATGTATTATTCACCTTCTATTCAATTAAATTTTAATAGGTTAAAAAAAAAGAGAAAAAAGTTATTAACTACCATTATGTATTTACGCCGCATCTTGATTTCAAGAAAACTTCCCTGTGCAGTCCTGCAGGAGCCACCCTGGCAGTCACACTCGCCCACCTGAGCTGGGACCGAGGCCCTTCGCAGCTACACCCCCCCGACTCACACACTCACACCAGGTTTCCTCACCGGATCGATCCCAACTTTCCCATAGCCGTCTCGGATGTCCAGATCCTAAGAATAATTAAATAGTAGTGCAATAACTAAGTAACAACATAACAGCTTGAGCTGGTGCCTCCGAGGAGGGACCCCGAACAAAGGAATCCTTGGACTTTTATACCCTCACAGTCTAAGCACGAAAAAGCCTGGGGGTTGCCAGCTCCTGCCGTATGTCAGTGTCCGGTCCCCCGGCGGGGCCACAGGTCCCCGGGCCCTTTGTTGTGCAAAGGCTCGGCAGTTCCCGGGCTCTTGCCTCGGGCTCCCCCCACCCAGAGCTCAACCTCCGGCTCCCACTGCAGCTGCTCGCCGAGATATCCGCACTGAAAGGATTCCTCAGCATTGGCTAAGCTAATTACACATCCTTTAAGCAGTAGTTGTCAATACTCTGTCATCTATATTCTTAGGCAGCTTTTAAAAAAAGTATCAACCAAGTAGACTTTCCATTTCAATTTTACAAACTCCGTTCATATTTTCTCTCTTCCTGACAATTATTAAAATTATATTAGCCCAGTGACTGCCCTAAACCACAGCCTAAGGTGGGGGTGGAGGTGAGAAATTACTGCAAAAGAGATAGAACAGAGACTTTTTTGGATTATAAAACCAGCTGCCTCAGGGCTTCTTTAAAAAGCAGTATGAAAACAAACTATGACAATAATCTGTGCCACAGCTTTGACATTATGATTTCAGCCAAACCAGCAGTTCCCAAACTGTTGCCAATGCATCTTCAATGTGTCCCAGAATGGCAGCAGTGAAGTGTCTCACGTACTTTCTCTCTGATGAAGCTGAAAGAAAAGGAACGCAGACCACGCCTGGAACACAGGCAACACCTGTATCACATGTACCAGAGGGCCTCTCCTGTCATATAGGGGCATATCAAATTACCCATCTGCGAACATGACCAGAGTATTCGTTTTAAATACAGAAAGTGCAGATTGATTCAAAGTGAAAGAGAAACCACAACCTGTGCAAAAACCCCCCAAATCTGTTTTTCACTGTGCAGATTACCAGAGATATCTGACACAACACACAGTATATCACCCTTGTCTTACATTAGTGCAAGTACATGATGGTTTGAGGTGGCTCTATCCAGCTACTCTTCATAGAACAAAAACTGCTCCTGCTGCCATCTAGGCAGCAGTGAAACTCGTTTTCAATGGTTATTAAGGTAAGCCACGGTGATTAAGCACGATTTATAATCCTGTCATTCTTACGACATGCTAGGCAAGTCTCAGTCCAGAAATATCCACAAGATTTAAAAAAGAATTATCTGTCATCACCATACTTGAGAGGGTTGGTATACAGTTCTCAGTTACCTTCTAATAAGCACGTCAAAGGTTTAAAAATAGACACAAAATTCCCAGTGGATGAATTACAAAGCAGGTCTCATATTACTGCAGCTGGAGCTACAAGTAAAACATGTATCAGTACATATAATTACATTTTTTCTGGTTAATTTGAGGCATATATAATTTCTCCTGTAGTGATACATTTGTAGCAAATTAACATAAACAGCAGAGTTAAAAAAAAAAAGTAGACAACGAAGTCACTATCCTGAACCCTCATCAATCAGACAAGAGAAAGCAAGAAAAGCAAGATCAGGGAACACAGCCCTGCCTAGCAGGAAATCATTGTTTGCAGTGAAAGTGAGGTGAAATGCAGATGTAATGTAAAACCAGCCACAGGTGCAGCGATTTTAAGGTTTTCACCTCCATAGGTTGGTGGAATAAAATGACAGAAGGCTTGGTCATCAGAAATAAAGACAAAAATAACCAAAAAAAATTTCATTATTTGGCTCTAGAAGTGATAAACTTAACAAAACTCCATAGAAAACTCACCTGCACCGGAAATTACTATGAATAATACCACCTGCAGTATACATTACATAAATTTCTGTCTTTCAATTTCCTCCTCCTTGTTAAGCAACAGTTTAATCCAGTGTACTTATACATGCCTTTTCTCCTATTTTATGCATTGTTGAATGTTGTTTTAAATGTGAATAGCTGCAATGTGTGGGTGTTAATTATATATGCAGTTATCAAGAAGAATGACATGATTGATTCACATTCTATAGAAAAAAATAAGAGTTTGGATACTATTTTCTTTTTCTGAAATACAAAGCAGAATTACACTGATTTGAATAGAACTATAGTTGCCAGATTGTCATTTAACTGAAATGGGCTAGACTTGCATCATACTGATATCCTTAAAAATCTGTCATTTTTAACTTAGCTGATGAATAAAATATGAAGCTGATCTTATGCAGAAAATGAAGACTGCACTGACCAGAGGCTTTTGCTGTAGGAAGAGCTACCTGTGGCTGGAATACTTTCCCAGTGATGCTGCTTTTTACTGTGCCAGAGCCTCCTGTTTTTCAGACCCCTAGTTTGTGCCTTCATAAAAATTAGTCAGGTTTAGCTTTTGGTTCCTCTCCTGTGTTAACCCATTTCTAGATGTGTGAACATTCCACAGTGGAACCAACAGTATATTTAGAGAAATTTGAGAAACCTGTTCACCTTTGCATCTCAACTATCCAGGGCTGAAAGCACAAAAATGTGCTAAGCAAACAGCCACAAGCCAATTGCTGACTTTTCTGAGGCTCAGGGGCTGCAGACCCTCATTCACACGGTACAGAGGCTTTGAAGAGCAGCAAGGTGCTCACAGTACTGGTTCCCACTCCACACCTGCCTCCTCCCTCATCTCTTCCAAGTAGTTCTCTGTTACACTATCCCATCTTATGAACAAAGGCACTATAACCAAGAAGGGTTTGAAGTCACTCAAGTGGAAACCACTGGGCATGTAAAGACTACTTATTCATATTTCATTATTGTACCATTAATATATTACTAGCTAATGCATTTTTGACTATTACCTATTTAAGGTAATTTTTATCTCTGAAGGAGTCAAGTAGGTCTACTCAAACTCATACAAGGGCACAACTACCACTGGGCCTCTTCCTTTTTGAGGATGATAATAAGGGTTAGGGTTCAATGTGAAGCCATTTTCATTTAAAGCAAAAGCTCCAGGACACAATTACAGCTGGAGGCAGCAACTTCAAACAAAATGTGTGTGGGAGTGGAGGGGCCTCAGAGGATTCTTTGGGGCATGACTGAAGCCCATTTGGGAAGTCTTGGTACTTTCTTTACAAGTTGTTAGTTCTCAGATCAAAATCAAGTGCAGTAAAGGCACTGCAAAGAGTCAAAATATTTTATTGACTATGCTAACCGACTTGCTGATCTTGAGATTTCTCAGGGATCAGCATTCTAGGAGAAATTATTTTGATCCCATTACTTTGAATTCTTTTAGTGGTTTATCTGTATCATCCTCTGTGCCTCCTTATCCACGTGAGCTGCCCCCGGGCTGGCTGGTAGGAGAAGCCGTGCTGGGGCAGGGGCCTGCCATGGCTCCCCATTGTTGCAGAAGCATGCACCAGCTCAGCACTGCCCCGCTCCGTGCTCCAAATCCCTGCTTTTGTGTTTCCTCGTGGCCAGAGATAGCTGCTCTCAGCAACCTCCTTGCCTGGAGCACTGAGACAAAGAAATGTACAACTGCATAGTTATACTTCATGACTCAGCTGAAAAGACACAAGTCAAACAGCAACCTCCTCAGAACAACCAGAGCTGCATATTAACCATCCATCTGTGCATGCTGCTGTGACTTTGTGTCATATTTTGTGATTCAGAAGAATTAAAACAGGCACAGAGGAAGAGGAAACCCATAGAGAGATTTATTTTTACCTCCTGCAGGAAGACATCTGCCTTTGTAAATGTGTGTTTGTACAGGTTGCACATACTCTGAACAGTGAAACTTTCATCTGGGCTTCACAAGTGGCACACTTACTATTTAACTTTCATTGAGTAGAAGCAGACAGATGGATTTAGTTTGGAATTTTGTTTTGGTCTGTTGCCTTTTTTTTTTTTTTTTCCTATTAGATCCTCAGTTAGAAGTGAAGCCAGCTGCTTATAATTGAATTCCAGCAATTCAAACTGGTTGCTTGCATTCTGACTGCTTGTTTAATATAGTTGGTATTTCAACGGTCAAGAGCAACCTTTGAAGTTAGCATCCTGTTAGGAGGAGAGTTGGGGGAGGAATCAGTTTCTGTGGCTTGTGATTTTGTATGTTCTTAGACTGATGAAGAAGACTGCTGTGGATTGATTTTCACAGCCTGCTTCAACAAGAAGGGATAATTTGAATCCCAAGAATGTTGCAATGCGTGCAAAGTTACAGATATCTGTGGCATCTAAGCTTGAGTGAACACACTTCACACACACTTGGGGGCAGTGAAAACCTCAGTTGCTGTCCAGGTCTAATAACAGTTCTGCCCTCAGAAGCCCATTTTTAACATTAAAGGTGCCAGCTGCACTCAGGCAGCTATGCAGGCCTTTGATATACAGCTCCCTCGTACCCTTGTTTTCTTTCTAAATCTTTCACAGCTCCACAAACATCATGCAGTCCTTGTTCTCAGGGCTTGGGGATCAGAGGACTGACGAGGTGGGCTGTCCCTCTTCTTTCAAAACAGGGAGTAAGTGTTGATTATTTAATTCCACCTCCTCCCCCATCTGTGATAGAAGGGGGAGCAAGACTGACTTCCACCTTCTACCTGCAGGAATTTAAGCCAATGTCTTCCATGAGAGGGAGAGGTTATGCCTGTGACAGAGAACTGTGGATTCTGTTGTGGGCAACGTGCACTTTATCAGTTATGTATGACAACACAGCTTTGCCACTTGCCATCTCCTTTGCAAATCTGGCTTTAGGTCATACTACAGCAAAATAATTTAGCAGATGCTTAGCTCTCAATAGCTGCTTTAAGTACATTGGCATCAACATGACTCTACAGAGAGGTGTTAAATTAACACCACCATCCCCGTGTGAATACGCTTCTACAATGTGATCCTTCTCTACTGCTATGCGTATCTTGTATTCAAGTTTACTTTCAAAACCATGCAGAGGTGCTTATCAATTCTACCAAAAATGTATTAACAATTCAAATATCTCGATTTCCATTCTCTCCACAAAAGGGCTTTTAAGCTTAAGCAGAAGCTATTTTCATAGCAGAAAATATCAATGTAAGTAACTGCATTGGAAGCAGATTCCAAAATATGCTCATCTCTAAACACACACACACACAAAAAAAGACAGACTGCACTAACTAAACAACATTCCAGAAAAGAAATTAAGCCTTTCCATAGCCATTCTAAATGAATTTATAGTTCAACTTAACAGCTGAACCAGTTACCTAGTTATGGATATTTTTAAAAGTCCTTCAAGCAAGACTCTTGCTTAATCTCCCTCATGAAAATACATGAAATTTATACATTAAAAACGCTTTTCTTTCCCTGCCATCAGCAGGGATTGTTTAAACTTGTAGATACAGAAGGCACGTCACTTCTTGTTCTCCATGAAGCCCAGATGGTCAGGGAAAAAGGAGTGGGAGAAAAATAGTTGGGGCTTTTTCTTCACATTTCCCCCTACCCCCCAATCAAAACTAAACAAATCCACTGTCTCCTAACCTATTGACTTATCTCATTTAGTAAGATGATTCAGAAATAGAAGAGTAGCCATTTACTGCTAGAATGCTTCAGAAGAAGAGGTAGGTAGAGAAATATCAACAGAACCATGTTTTCCATCAGAAACATGCCAATATGTCTGACTGAGCTAAGCTTATTAAATGACTACAATGGAATTTAATTTAGGAAAAGACCAGAAAAAATGATATATTCATTTCCTAGTCTGAAGCAGCCATATGGAAACTTCTCTATGTCGCTGTGAGCTGCTAGCCGCGTGCAATAACCAGACTGGATCGGGTGAGGCGAAATTCTGATTTTATTATTTAATTCTAAAACTTATATAGACTTTTAAAAGTTCCTCCAGATTGGGTCAATTCAAAACCTCCCCCTAGACCCATAGGCCAGGCTGAACTGCCCATCTTTCCAGAGACAGTTTCAATAACATCCAAACCTTATCTTTATTTATAGAACACAGGGAGAAGAAGAGAAAAATTCCCATGGGAAAGAGTCTGTGCTACCGCATCTCTATACTACAAAAAAAGATTTTAAGAAATTCCTTTAATGAAATTTCTTTCCAAGAACACATTATCAAAGGCTATTACCACTTTTCACTCAGCTCTGCTCTATAGCAAATATATCCTTTGAAGGAAGGGGAAGGCAAACAGAATTGTGGCTTAATAAGCCACACTTTCTTTCCATTGTTATGCCTTGGGCAACTCCAAGGCACCTTCACTTGCAGTATGTTGCAATGTGGTACAGGTTATGTTGAAATAAGAGCAAAGTTACCCTTGTTCTGAAGTTAATCCGTATTCACTTGAAAATGTACACCAATTCCTGAACCTTCTTTAATTACTCCACTAGCTGAGTTCTCATGTTTTGTGTCTGATCCAGGCCTGAACTCTACCAATGTCCAATCTTTTTAAGTATACTACTGAGAAATAAAAGTAAATTCCAAATTTTGGAGCTTACACAGGATAAGGAAAAACAACACATGCAACTCTTTTAGGACACCACTTCTTAACTGGTAAGGCCAAACAGTTAAAATTTCACATGGAAGTAATCCTCAAAGAAATGCAATTTTCACTGGATTGAGTTATGACTCCTTTGAGAACTACATTGGCCAGATGTGTATTGGAGCTTCTTAGCAATTACCAAGTGTTATGTTAAGTCAAATGAATGGTTTTACACACAATAAAAACCTGGTCTCTGTGTCAGGGATGTGAATCACACAGATGCAGTTTCAGTTTAGAAAGTATGACCAACCACCATTATGGCAGCTTTATGAAGGAGGAGAAGTAGAAAGGTTGCAATGGGATTTAATTGGGAGGGTCTCCAGTGTCTCACTCAATGGAGTGTAAGTTTAAAAACATGTCTTTTCTCTGAAGCTCTAAGTGATCTAACAGAAGATACTACCTTTCTATACAAACTGTGTCTCACTTATCTGTGGAATGCATAGGTTTCTTCATCCACAGTTTTCCTCCCTGACAAATGCTAAAAATATTGGAAGACCTGTTAAACTCAAAGGTTAGTTCATCTCTCATGGAACCAAACATTCTCAGACAGCAGAAGAGGAGAAATTGGCAAATAAGTAAATAAGTGATTGAGAGGAGAAGCCAGACAAAAGATACGTCACAGGAACAATTCAACTTCTGGGAAATCAACAAAGATGACCCTTTCACACAGCAAATGCAGTTGTTACCAGTTACAGAGGAACATGTAGATGGGGAAGCACCATGCACAGGTGCCGATGTATTATGATGAGTTATATAAATCTTCACTAGCTTGGCATTAAAAAGGCCTATGTAAGTTAACTCGTATTTTTGGGTGCCAAATACTTTGGACTTCTTTAAGGTACGTGACTCATACTTTGTACCTTTAGAACAAAGAAATAGTGAACTGAAAACCACACTCATTACATTGTGGCATTTCATCTTTTGCAAAGGATAATGAAGGCACCTTCTCAGGCTGTAAGAGACCATGATTCAGATCTCAGGCAATACCCATGTCACATGCCGTAGGATATTCTGAGAAGTCATTCCATCTCTGTTTCTCATGTTGGTAGAAATTTGCACGAAATGTTAAAAAAAACAATTTAAGCAGAACTGTGTCAGAAGCAGACATTGAAGAGAAAGCACTTAAAAATACCTGGCAACACTAAGACATGTTCCCAAAGCAGTGGTTCAACTCCTGCTCTGAAATGGGTGAAATTTGTTTTTGAACTGACTTCCCTCATTCCAGGTGGACATCCTAATTAGAGGGTTCTTCATGGAACAGAGAGCACAACTTCTTACTCTGGTGTATCTGTTAAGGAAATGCAGCAAGAAATAACAGTTATGGAATTGTTTCAGGAAAACAGTCACCACAAAAACACTGCCCAATTTCTGTCAAGATCATGTGTCACACAGGTGAACTGAGACAAGATCTGAGAGACAAGGTACTCAAACCCCTTGTTACTCCTGAAAATACAGAATATGAGAAATGTCTTTGAACAGATGAAACTGGCTGAGAGAACCATGTAAACAGGAGCATGGCAATGCAATAAAAATAATATCATGATCAGCAGAAAATATTTTGACAGCTTTTTCTAATAGATTTTCCTTTTTACAAGCATGATACAGAAAGGTAAGACTTAAGGAGGTTTTTGGGGATATTCTTGTTTGTTTTGTGTTAAAAGCCTCACTGAATCAAGAATCCCACCCTATATTTTGATACTTTTAAAAATAAAATCAGAAATAGCTGTATATTAACTTCAGTGTAGCCTGTTGTCCACAAATAATATAAGGATTTATAGCATTTTTTCAGTCCCACTTTCTAAGCTGACTTAGAAGTTACAGAGTATGCAAAATTAGTAATAATGGTGGTTTAGATGAAGGGAAAAGAAAATCTAGTATGTTGGTCCAAAAATTTCTGGACTCCTCAATTGCTGGTATGCCTAAAATTCAGTTTTAACTAAATCCGGTTCAGGCTCATTTAACTGATACATATGTCTACACACACTTCTACGGCATCTACTCACTTAATTTTAATTTTTAAAAGTTTGATATTCAGCTGAACTATTTTCAAAGAAAAAGACTAAAAGCACAGGAAGAAAAAGACCAAAAGCACAGAAACCTGAAGCTTCCAACTTCAGAACACGTGGAATTGCAATCCTGTCCATATGTTGCCCTGATGACAATCTCTAGAAAAGCAAAGCCATAAATTAATTTAAACTATATATAATCTTTTAGTTTTTAAAATTTTTCCCCCTCCTTTTTAACCAAAGATACTAAAAGAGTACAAATTTCTTTTCACATAAAGTGAAATTATTACTTTTAATACAGTGCCAGGTGGAAGACAATACTTACCTCTAAAGCCAGACAAAAAACTTCTGAGGAAGGTAATTTTCCAAGAAAATATTAACCATTCCTTAATCCAGTCACCAACCTTGTTGTTCAGCATACTTTCAAAATGGTGTTCTAACTTCAGGGAGATAGTAATGTTTAACAACAGAAGCACATGTAAATATTCAATCCATTTATTGTAGAAACACTGAAGACACAATGTAGTTTTAACATACTCCCACTGAATAAGTACTAATTAAATCTGAACAACACATTGTTTATTGTGGAAATGCTGCAGACACAGAGATTTAAACACAGTTTAAATCCACCATCAGAGAACATGACACTTCAAGGAAGGCCAAAACAAAATGGCTCTTAAAGCTAAAAAGGAGAGGCAGATGCCATTTCCTAGAAATGAAGGTAGGTAGGCTCCACTGGAGCAGCTTTAGTACTGGGCTTTTCTTTTGGATTGGTGGTAAATGAAAAACCCAGAGCCCGGTGATTTTTCTTTTTTACCTAATTGCTCCAATCCAGGAATCTTTGGCACAGGAATTTTCCTTTGCTTTGTGGCTCTAAGATTATTCAGCCATTTGTTCTTAACAAGGCCACCGTTTTCATAACTTTTAATCCTACTCTGTGGCATTTAAGTGCATGTTGTGCAAAGAATGCTCTTGAGTGTCAAATTCTATCTTGACAGGAGACTAACAGCACCAGATTGTTGCACTAGCTCTTTTATACTCTAGTTTTATCTGACTAACAAACAAGGCTGTTAGAGAACTGATTTTCCTCATTATTTGCTACACTGGCCTTATTTTATTTCATTTACACTGACAAGCTGACAAACATATCTACATGCAAGAGGAAAGAATTCCACTGCATTGATTTAAAGAGACAAAAAAATTAATTGCCAAACTGAAAGTTATTTTAAGGTAATCATGCAGATATTCTATGTCTAGTTCACTCTTGTACACTGCTTAGATTCAAACCACTGAGTTGCATTGCTTCTTCTTTGCAGACAGAACTAAAAATGAGGCCTGTCTGAAAAACCTGCAGCACAGAGGACATGTGGTTTATTCTGTCAGTCCCAATGGTACATTTACTTCTTTGTTGCTGTGTATTAGTTGTGAAGCTGTATTCATGAAACAGGGAATGTTTACATATTCAAAACTTGTGCGTAAAATAGAAGTAAATTACATGTGCATTTCTTAGCCGTCATTAAAACACTGACAAAATAAAAGCACTATAAAAGATTGTATAAAACTAGAGCTCTTCTACACTTTTTTTAAGCAGCAAAAAAACCATCAGTCTCATAATGGAAATCAAAACGTGTTTTTGGGTACAATTCTTTGCATGCCATTCCTCCTTAGAGCGCTACATAATCACTTTACTTTTTCCTCTCATTTTAGTATCAGCAAACATCTGCCTACACATTAATTCAGAAAATATTAATTAAAACCAGGAAAGTATTAGAGCCTAGCACACTGATTTAAAATGTCTCTGATCATATATTTGATATCAAGTCCTAGCATGAAAATTCTGTATTTAATCCAAGTAGTTTCTTGTTAGGAAATAGCACACACAGGCTGTCAAATTATTTGCAGTACAAAAGATACAGAGATAAAATAGTTCAACCAAATAGCTCTGAAGACTCCTAGGCATCAGCAGGGAAGGCACTTTTCTGGTCACATAGTTCTAAGCATAATGGGACTCAGCACAGCTTTGGTATTTTGCCATCTCCTTCAGTTTCTATGCAAGTGATATCCACTGACGGCCCAGTCCTGAACTTCTCCACTTGCAAATAACGCAAAGAAAATTGCTCCAAATAGATTAATAGAGGCAGCAATATAGAAAACCATCTGCCATTCTCCCACAGTATTCTGTCAAAAAAAAAAAAAGATGCAGTCAATTTGCAGCTTCATACTCAAGGAAAAGTAATTTTAAAATCAATGCTACATGCCTTGCCTATTTAAATGTAAATGCCATTCAGCATGATTTCACAGCAACATTAAAAGCATTATAAACATAAAGGATGAAATCGTTAGTATAGTCAATTTCAGTTCTATAATACAGCTTACACAGATAGTCTTATCAGAACTGCATTACTCTATCTGGATCAGTTTATCACCCAAGATGCAGAGCCATTGACACAAACGCAGAGAATGTTACTGTAAGGGAAACACTACTTTGTTTTCAGATTAGGTGATCCAAGAGCTGAAGTGCCCTGCACTGAGCTGTACTATGTGAACATTCCAGAATCATAAGCCTTTTGGTCCAAACAAGGTAGCTACCTTAACTCAGATTTCAAGAGTAATCCTCTAAACTCTGGTATTTAAGAAAGGCCTTAATATATGTGTAATAAAGAACAATGGTTTATTTGCTTTTTGTTTTTTTTTTTTTCTTTTCAAATAAAGAAATAATATCTGTAGATGTCTTAAAGTTGGGGGTTTTTTTAAGTTCCAGATGATGCTGTAACAAACCTGTAAATGATCTTATTACAAAAACAGAATACCTGAAGAGTGCATTACTATGGAGGGCAAAAAACTAAACCAAACAAAAATACCTTAAAACAACCCATTCATTAAGATATCTGGAAGAACTAGTTTTATTGGAATAATGTATTAATTAATATTTTCAGATTGTTTTTGGTTAGAGCATGGAGCTAGTAACACCAAGATCATGAGTTTGATCCTCATATGGGCCATTCACTTAAGAGTCGGACTCGAAGATCCTTGAGGGTCCCTTCCAATTCAGAATATTCTGTGATTCTGTGATTTTTAAGAAAATCCTTAGAATGACCTCCAACTCCAGAAATTCAAATGTAGCACTAAGCTTACTCCTCCTATCTCCCTTTCTTAAAAGATTTTAGAATAATTCATATGTTCATTGAAAAAATAGTAATCAAAAATGCCTGAAAAGCCCCAGTGCTTCCCTTTTTCCGTCCAAATCACTACAACACCTTGTTAGTCAAATCTAACACTAGAATCTAGTTTCCCACTTATCTGACAAATGCTGACATTAGAACTCAACACTTCACATGACAGCATAATTAAAAAAAAAAACCAACAAGTAAGAACTTGTTCTAATTTGATAAAACAATACCACAAATGTCTCATCTAGCTGGCTTTTTATCAGAGTTCTACTGTAATAAAAATATATTCATTTTATTCCTAGAGAATATAAGGGGTGAGTCACTAAAATTTTTAAGCCTTATGAAGGTCTTTGATTTTACCCTTATTTTCCTGATCAGAATCAAGGACAATGAGAGCTAGGAATTAAGTAATTGACAACAATGGAACAATACGTTTTACAGGTGTAACCCACATTTCATTTAATGACTGCAGACTTGAGAAGAAGGAATTTCTATTCAATTGAGATAAAAATATAACAACTGAAAAAAATAATAAACAGACTCACATTATGAGTGAGGTTTTTGGCAATAACTGGCCCCACCATTCCTGGGATAGTAGCAAAAGAATTTGTGATCCCAAGGAGAATTCCAGCATACCTGCAAGAGAAGTTGTTAACACTGCTTATTAACTTGTCAGACTTATCAATCATGGACACCATTTTGCCTAACCTGATCACGTAGGCCTCATCTTGATCACACAAGACAAATTAAACCACAAATATTCCAGTGTGAATGACTTTCTTTTATTCTAATAACAACTCACTAACAGCTTGGTACATACATTTTAAGGGACATAGTTTAGTGGTGGATTTGGCAGTGTTAGGTTAATGCTTGGGCATGATGATCTTAAAGATCCTTTTCTACTTAAATGGTTCGGTATGTCTCTATTTTTCAGAGGCTAGTTATGGAATTTAACTTAAATTGCCTATGGCTTTGCTCAAGATCCATAATCCAAACCCACATCCCCTTTGCTAAGCCACAACAAAACTGTCTGGAATGCATCCATTAGAGCAGTTAAAGACACATTGCATGTCTTGAAGTAGAAAGACAACAAGGAGTATGACAAAGTGCTGTTTGCCAACAGTAAGACTTGGTTCAGGTTTCATTGCCAAAAACTTGTCTGCCAAGAAGGCAATATCCACAGTGTGCCTGGATATCTCCACTTACACTACAAAGTGTATATTCCAAAGATAGGAGTTCAGAGTGCTGTGGCAGTCCTTCCCTTCAGCTTTCTGTGGGTCAAAGCCAATGGGAAATAGGTCTGACTAAACCAGTTCTGCTGGTTGGCATTCCTGCAGCTCCATTCTGAGGCCTCCTGTTCCATGAACGTGCTGCTCTCTCACACACAAATGTATGCATGTGCACCAGCGGCCATAAAAACTTGCTGGGAAAAGCTGATAACTTGCTTAATATCTGAGTCTCAGCACCTCAGCTCTAAGCAATTCAAGATCTCTCACACAGGCATGTTGCAATACTGAAAGTTTGAAACTGTACCACAAGTGCAGACTTGTGAGAGAGACTGAAGAGAAATAAGAGACAGATGTTCTACAGCAGTTTGACCTTCCAACCACCAGGGCACAGATCCCTGTGTTTTAGATTTTCAAGGTGGATTTGTTGGCTGAAGAATTGTACAAAATACTAATAGATGCAGTTTACCATAGGAGAAAGGAGTCATATCCCAGTGATTTAGGCTGTTCAGAGTAAAATTATGTCCTCACCAATTTTAACATAACAGAAACATATTTCATCCCTAAAGAGAAATGCATAGCTTTGAAATTTTATTTACCAAAACAGGAGAATTGAACCATACAGCATTGTTACAAAAGGCTGCAATATGTGTATTCATTCCAGTGACATTAGGAAAACTTGTTTTTTTCCTGAAAAAGGGAAACAATCATCTAGCCTAGTAGTTGATTTTTTTTCTTTAAAGTCTACACTACATATCATTTTAAAGCATGGCAATGCTTTAGTTAAAATCTCTTTATTTCTTCTAAACCTAGCATGCAGTCTTCCTGTCTTGGAAAGTGGTTTAGAATTAATAGGCCTTTATGAAGCTGAATGTCAAAGTGTAAAAGTTTCGCTTAGGAAAATAAGCACATAAAGCAAAACCCCATTTAAAGCCTTTAAGTAGAACCAAATGCACTTTGTCTTTAACATGTTTAAGCACTACAATACTGCTAAAATACACATTTAAAACTAAACATAGTTTGATAGTTTCTCTAGTCGACAAACACCTCTGGCAGCCAATTGCTGGCTAAATGCCTCTGTTTATGCCCAGTATTTCTGACATAGGTTGCATTTTTGATAGTGCTCGCTGTTTGATGCAGATAACTGTGATGACACTCCCTTAGCACAGTGGAAACTCCCATATGCCATATGAAAAGGGAAAGCAAAAAGTGACATGTCTGTAGAGCAAAACCAATAGTAAGATGATGGTCAGGTTCTTATGGCATAGTAAGGATAACCAAATACAAATTAAATTGCAGAGCAGTCAAGTAGTAAAATCAAGAGTTAAAAAAACCATCTATGTGAAGTATTTAGCGCACAACAGAGCCACATGAACATTACAAGAGCTCATGGTAACACCAATATCAAAATTTGCAAGAATAGAAATGTACTGATGTAGATTTAAAAAGCTGAAGTATAATATTTTCCCTAAAAGAACAATCTTGTCTCCCTCCTGTCCCCAACCCTTCCCCAATCCAATTCTCCAATGGCATAAAAAAATATATGTTAGAAACAAAAAAAACATTGCAAATACTGTTATTAATTAAGCATCAGTATTTTCATTCACTTTTTTCCTGTGAATATAATAATTATTTCTTTGGTATAATGCAAGTTTTAGTAGTAAAAGGACCATTTGCTATTCTAGGCAGCATACTTTTAACCAATTTAAATGGGCATTTGTGCATTTTAAAACTGCTTTGAATCACTTCTGGTTTTTCTAATATCTTTCAGTAAATTACAAAAAATAAATACTGAGCTCTGAGTAAACTCTACAGAGGTTTCCTTCACACTTTTACGCAGACCCTGTTTTTAGATTTCTCCAATTATGTCAAGCATTTCCTTGAAATTGTGCATGTCTGCCTTGATCATTTTATCCAGCAAACTTCAGACAAGTTGCAAAAAATTAGGTGTGGGGGAGGGGGAAAGACAGTCTTCTTTTTCTTCTCATCTTAGATGTTTTTTACATTTCTGTATCTGAAGAAATGTTTTAATATGACCTTTGTTACAAGGACATGCTTTTTTCCTTCTCTGTCCCCATTTGGACAGATTTACCCTGAATTAAAGCATGCATGTGCTGAATAGAAAATCACTGATTTCAATAAAACAGCACTCACCCTGACCACGTCACCACCAAAGAAAGTCTTCCCACATATGCAGCCATTCGCCTCTAGAGGCAATGCTGGGCCAAAGTCCCTGAACTATCAGCAAGACACTTCCCCCTCTTGCACTCAGTCTGCTCCCTTCTGCCTGTCTGAGAGGGAAGAAGAGCTAGAGGAACTTGTCTGGTGTAAATGCAAAGAGAATGAAAGCAGGACTTTATCGAGGGCAGGAAGAACAGAGCGGGATTTGGTCAGAGAGATCAGCAGCAGTTCACGTGCGGAACCTAGCTATGCCTGCTGACAGGCATCGGCACTGCGTACCTTCATTTTCTCCTTGTGGCTTTTTTTCAACACCTAAAATACTCTGAATACTGTTATAAATAAATTGACTATTGAAATGAACACATTTGAAATGCAAAATGAAGTACCTCAAATTAGAAGATACATACAACATCCTAGTTCGGGAAATCTCAGCCATTGCCTACATACAGAAGTTCCTTGTGCGTGTAAGTCACACTGCAGTTGCATGATTTCCTTTTTCCTGTCACTGCTCTGTTGCATTCCATGGACAGGTTAAATTGTACTCACAATTAAAAGCACAATTTAATACATATTTTGGAAACTAACTGTTGTAGTTCTGCAAAACTAATCTTGAAACAGAAGTTATATAATGGTCCCATAGCACCCAGATGCACTGCTTTAAGCACATTTTCTAAATTTGTAGTTATACATGATTTAAAACAAAGTGCACCACAGAAGCTATTTTTCTTACTTTCATATTCAATTCAGCATTACAAGCTATTTATAGCTGGCCACTGATATCTCCCCTCTTGCTTGCTACATAACCTCACCTGCCAAGATTAACTGGGTTCCCACTATTTCACACCCATTTGTTAAGTCAAAAATTGTCCATGATTGTGGATGTGACCACCATCGTTTCAATTGCCCAAGCCTGGATATAATCTTCAATTGGGACCCAAGGTCTCCCATATAAGCTGTCCAGATGATCAGATTTTTTTTATAGGTAATATTTCTACAAAATGTTTTTTCCCCTACACTTTAAGTCTTTTCATTTTACACATTAATACAGAAACACACTTTTCTTTGGACATAAAGTCATTTGACCCTGTTCACATCTAAGTGCTACCACAAATAGGTAAATGAATGACAAAGCAAAGTACTTGACTTTTACCAGGGCACTTTTAGAATATACATACATTCACACTCTTTGGGAAATGGATGGATCTGCCTAATTCTGAATTTGTAACACTGAAGAAATTACACCCTGAAGTCTTAACTTTCCACTCTTGAAAAATATTAATTTAAGAGCAATTGTACATACCTGATTTGTCACCTACTGACAAATCAGGTCAACTACTTGTAACAACACTAAGATTCCAGTGTACAGAATTTTTTTCAAATGCAAATAATTTGCCTGTATCACAGTGCTTAAATATAGTAATGTTCATACCAAAGGTTGATAGCTCTGATGGAAAAGTTGAAAACAGTGAAACACTTAACTGTATTGTGCAGTTCAAAAAATACTGTCCTTTTAAGAACGTGAATCAAATATGACAAAAGTCTATCAAGTCTATAACTAGAATCTGTGATTACAGGAATTATATAATTTATTACTGCAGTATCAAAACTGGAATGATTCTAAACTACTGTTTATGTCATAGCCTCCACCAACCTTGCACTTTTTGCAAATGCAGTGCTTAATACTGTAAACCTAAGTAATTGTCAGTGTTTACACTCCGGGTCTGTATAGCATGTGTTCCATAGCTACGTTTCCAAGGCACCCCAGCAACACAAAAAGAAGAAAGGGGGTCCCAATATTTGACATGCACTAACAACAGCTTCAGCAATACTTACGAAGGTGCTATGTCCAGATGGTTGATGCTGTAGCCTGATGTACAAAATCCTCCTAGTGTTGTTGATATGGTCACGAATGCAACAGCCAGTGCATAGTTGCAGCCTATGAATCCAGCTGCTACTAAGAACACCGCAGGTCCAATCATTCCTTTAAGACAGAAACCTCAGAATCAATGGGCGTTTAACACGAGGGACACTTGGACGCTCCAAGCTGAGTGTACGTTTTCCATACAACTTCCACCGCCCCCTGCCGTACAGAACCGGCACTACACCAGGCGCGTTACAGTGGGACAGTACGGTATCAGAAATGGTTTGGGATGGAAGGGTCCTTAAAGATCATCCAGTTCCAACCTCCCTGCCACAGGCAGGGACACCTTCCACCAGACCAGGTTGCTCAAAGCCCCATCCAACTTGGCCTTAAGCACTTCCAGGGATGGGGCAGCCACAACTTCGCTGGGCAACCTGTTCCAGTGCCTCACCACCTTCTCAGCAATGAATTTCTTCCTATTATCTAATTCAAATATACTCTCTTTCAGTTTAAAGCCATTCCCCCTTGTCCTATCACTACATGTCCTTGTGAAAAGGAAGAGCAAATGGGCTGCAAAACTGTTGTTGTCTCAGGAAACAGCAACTAGATCAGAAATATCCCACTCTAGCGGTAAAGAACAAACTAGATTAAAAAATTAACAAAAATCAACAGATACTGAAAATTACCTCACAAATTAATTTTATTTATTGCTATAAATAAATTGAAGCAACACTGACACTGTGAATGCTGGGTGAACCCAGGATAGCTGTAGAGATGCTGCATCAGGCACTGGAAACAGCTTATCAGCCATCATGAGCTCATGCACACTGCTTCCTATCTGCAGTTAACTTGGGTACCCATTTCCCAGTACCAGAGCCCATTCACATGACTCCCATCATGACCTCTGCAAACAGCTCCAAGTACATGCTTTTCTTGATGAAGCCAACCTAAGTCCTGCTTTTCCTAAGACAATAACATTTTTTCTCCTGAGTTATACATACATGGGTGTGAGGTGTATGGCCCTGCAGTAAACTTAATCACAAAAATAGCATGGACTTAAAACAAACAAAAAAAATGCCTGAGAATTTATTACAAGAGCTGCTTTAAAGAAAGCAATTGAATCAGCTGAATTGAGAAGCCAGCAAGAATGACCGTACAATAACTGGGCTGCAACTTTTGTGGATCCTGTGCCTATTATTTTTTTCCCTTCAATTTATTTCCCCTCTTTTACTCAGCAATCAACTTCTCTTTCCTAACTACAGCCTTTTACCTGTGTTCATTAAAAACCTGATCTGGCTGATCCGTTGGTGATTTCAGATCATCTCTCCTCCCAGTCAGTCACGACCATTTTGGATTCTGTTTGATCTTCCTGCTCTGGTACCAACTGTAAATTTTACAAGTGTATTCCTATTTACTTGCTTTAGTCTTAGATAAACAAAACACTGAACAACAGAATAGGCTTATGCAGAACAGTATCCTGTCAGTCTGATAAACCTTCTTTGATAACAATGTTTCATTCACCCTTTTATGGTGACTTTACCTGACCATTTATTTGACTGGTTTGCTTGTAGTCCAATTATCTTTAAAAAAGACCTAAAAAAAGCTTTTGTCAATCTCTTATTGTTCTCTTATCCAATAGGCCTACTTTCATGGAAAAAGATAGGATTTACTCCTGACACATTATTGTACAAATAAAGTTGCTCCTTTCAAGCCATGCACAATGCTGCCTCATCTCACAACAGAATGTCAGACTACTCTCCTAAGTCCTTAAGCTCTCCCAAATTGATATTATTGTATGTTCTAAGATTATATGTTCCAAGAGATGATACTGCACCTACCTATTAGGGTGAAACATTTGCGAACACAAACAGTGGAGAAGTTCTGTTTTTCCCGTAAATAATCAGCAATTTGCCCAGACAAAATTATACATAACCAGCAGCCAAAATAAGGTAGGGCAGACAAAAATCCATTCTGTAAAGGAGGTTAAAAGAAGACAGTTAAAACACTGAAATGACAAATCAATATGCTGAAAAATCACTTGTGCTGGAACATTAACCGAGACTGAATCACAGGTGTCAGTTCCATCCATCCACATAATTATTGCTGGTATTACATAAAAGACAAACCTAGGGATGGAAAAAGCAAAGCATAATAAAGTTACCAATGTGTAAACTCCCCATCAATGACTAAATCCATAACTGCCAACGCAGTCAGACCAAAGCCTCAAAGGTTTAAATCAGCAACTGGGTTCAGGAAAAAGAAAACTATAACTGAAGGTATCCTGTGGACATTAACCTGATCATGGAAGTTTCCAGGACACCAATATCAAGCAAGTTACTAAAGTAAGTGGAAGCTGTAAATATTATTCAGAATTTTGAAAACTATACAAAATCTCTGGGTTTTGTACTACTTTTACATTACATTATTCCTTATCCATCTGCTGAAACATCTGATGCTTGCTGTAAACAGACAAAATATAGAACTAGGACTTTCATCACATCTAGGCTGGACATCCTGTGATCCCAAAGCAGAGTTATTCAGGATCTGACATGACTTACACTGAATTCACCAGTTAATTCCCATTAATTTAAACAAGTGCTGTTTAGAGACTTCTGTCTGATTGCATGATTTTCTGATGAAGGGAAACAAAAGGTACTACTAAACTGCCTACATTTACAGCCTTTCCAAACAATTATGGAAAGTTACTGATAACAGAGCTATAATTTGACCTTACCTGGGACTAAAAAGAGGTATTTGAATAGAAATACTATAACCTTTATACACTAGTACAAAATGCATATTTGTCAAGAAGTGACAGATTCCCTAGGAATTTTAATTTGAAATGAAACAAGAAACATACCCCCTGATGTTCAAGAAACACACCTGAAGTTCATTCTATCAGCACTTAAGCATGCTGCCTGTTGGATTTCAATGCTCAGTTTTCACAAACAGTAAGTAAAATTTTGAAAAATAGAAGAGTCTCAGTAATTAAAAAACTTTTTAAAAGCACTATTCAAAGACATAGCATTATTTTAAACTAATTTCTGTATTTTAGAAAGGAAACTGAACAGCAACAACTGTATAATCTTTTAAACGGTAATGCGATTTCCATCTAAATGTGTGGCAACACTATTACGCAAGCGTTTTTTTTTGATGTTCACAACAGTCAGTACTCCAAGTTACTCCAAAAAGAAGAAACATAACCCAGAGACAAAGGAAACCACTTCATACCAGAACCTGTTACCATTTAATGCAACAGTGTTTCACAAAACACGTGCAACTGGGAGCTGTGGTAGCAAACGACTTTCACAGATGTTGATGCCTCTTCAGGGAATACCTGAAGAGGCACAATAAAGAACCCAATCAGCAACTTCAGTTAGTTTTTCCAGCCATTTTGCAGCTTGTCCTAATGCAACCTTCTCTTCTACTGCTAAGGCTCCCCATCTTCTCCTCCCAAGATTGCTGGCATCACCTCTTTCTTCCCTGGCATAAACCTTCAGATTGCTCCAAACCAGTTTTGTTTGTTAAACCAGGAAAAGACTATGTTAAAAGTCTTGAAATTTCTGAGCACCTTTTTATCTTAGCTATAGCAGTTTCTCCAGGTAAGCTATGCCATCACCAAAACTGCTTCGTTAAAGACAGACCAGTACAGTCAAGTAATTGCTATAAATAAGAACAGTCCACCTCCCCCAACCCTAATTTTTCCCTGATAAATAACTTAATTTTATAAAATTTCCTCGAAAAGTACTATATCTGGACCTTAAGACTATGGTTTTATTTCATCCAGTTACCTTAGTAAGAAAAGGTATTTTACCTCTGCTGCTCATTGAGGAAAGAAAGTGACAATTAGGAAAGTGATCCAATCAGAATGAAGCTTCCCTCTGGTCCCTTTCTCCCCCAAACACCATCCTTAAAATACTTTCAAAAATGCCACTTGTCCAGTGGTTTTCTTAATTTCATTTTTAACTGAAAATGTTCTCCTTTATGAGTTAGCAAAGAAGTAGATAGTATTTCAGAAGCCATAAAACTTGGTGTAAAATCTGAAATAATCATAGAAGCCACGTAAAAGGGAAAATATTTTTATAGTTACTGTTTTAAAACAGAGCAGTTAAAGATGGTTACCATGCATCTTCAAACAGAAAATTTAACTTGAAAGCTAGCACTAAGGTAAATGTCAAATAAGCCAAGATAGTGGAAATTATAAGGCAGGCAACATTTTTGATGCATCTCCTTCACTGTGCGGGGTTATCATTTCCCAGCTCTACGTATACATTCCAAGGTTCTTAAACAGGTTCTTCTATTCTAAACAGCAGGTGATTTAGTTTCTTTAATTCAGAAGAAAGTGACTATATTTGCATATATCTCACCTCCTGTGCATCAAATCGCAGGATCTCCTTCATGTATGTGGGCAAGAGTGTAAGAAGTGTATAGAAAGTCCAATTATAAGAGAAGTGTGCCACAACAATAGCCCAGAGTGGAAGAGACTCCAGCATAGGTCTCCAGGGAACAGATTTCTGTGTAGAAAGCTGGCAGTCAGGAGACAAAAAGAGAAAAAGAAAGAAATCAGGACATTGATATGAACATTTACTAAATACAGTGCTTCGATGCTAACTAAACCTATGCTGATCATTCATTCTGAAAGGCACAAAATGAGTCTCAGTTGATAGATGCAAGTCATCAGCAATGAATTAATTACTGTCTTCAGTTCTCAGTGAAGATATACTAAGGTATGTTACTGCTCTGATGTTTACTATTCCAAAGTAAACCCATTACTACATTTTGTAATTCAAAAAGTATGCCTTCCCTTGTTGAAATTTGATGCCTTCTGCTTTTACTGTAAATAATTTAATATTCAGTCACCCCTGAGGTGTTTATTTAGCTGAATCTTTCCTACTCAATCCTAGATATTAATTTTGGTCTCCCAGCCAGCTTCACTGTTTGTAAATACATATTCCCCCAGTCTGGAGGAATGAATCTTATGCAAACTTTAGGAAGTGGCTCATTAGCATTTTCTCTGCAAACAGTAATCTGTTTCTTACTCTAGATGACACACTGAGAAAGAGAAATGCTCTAAAATATTATACTGCAAATGTTAAAGACATTATACAGGTCTGGATCTAGTACAAAGTGACAGATTTGAGCTTTTTTTAAAATAAAAAGCTTTTTAAATAAAGCACCACCACAACACCTGTAACAAAAGGCATTTATTATAATAAATAACATTTATTAATTATAAATATAATAGCATTTATTATAATAAATGCTTTGTTTGATTATTGATTGTTTTTCAACAACTGTACTATTTTAATTTTTTTTTTGTTTGAAAAATCCTGCTTCCATTTCAGGTTAAGAATGTTATTCTATACATGAACAGAGCATGACGCTAATGACAACGTTTGTGGTTTATGTTTAGACTTTAATAATAATAAGTCTACTTTAATAAGTATGTCTATACCAAAGTGCTGTACCTGATCTTTTAGAGAAGAGAGTATATATTCTCTTTCAGCATGTGAAATGCTCCTGTGAGTTTCTGGTGTATCACTAACCAAACACATCCAGAAGAACCACCATAATACGCCAAGTGCACCTATTGTTGTGAAAAGATGGGTGAAGAGATAGAAATTTAAAAAAAGCAATTACATTGAGTGAGTATATCATCTCAGTTGATATAGTCAAAAGTGTTTTCTCAAAACTCAAATATAATTTTAATGAACATTACTTTTTTATCTACTTACAAACACTAGTTCCCCAAAGCGTCTTAACAATGCACATTTAGATATAATAAACAATGAAGATGACTAAGCAGGATTTTTTTGTTTGTTTTTTCCTCTTTTTTTTCTATACTTTAAGAGCTTCATGCAGCAAGAAAGCTGCATGTACATATATAATTGTATTCTTATCAGTCACATGGAAGAGCCACAAAGGATATGGCTCACCCTCAGGAAATAAAAATTCATATGAAGTTTAATCACAAAAAATGCTTTGTGCACATACACAGAATATCACTACATACAGCTTAATCGATGTACCAATCCTCCTTTTCTTTCTTAAGCCAACCCCAGAACTGTTATTTGAAAAAAGGTAGCTTTTCAATAATTGGTCCAAATTAACTGCACATTTATGTAACTCTAACATTGTAACTTATTTCATCTTGTTCAGTTCTTTGGTTTGAATCCTTGTAATTTATAAAAAAATTGAGATAGTTTTTTTGAGGAAAATGTAACCCTTGTCTTATATTCTGATTCCCTCTTCCCCATGCAGAATATGAAATGGCTCAGACACGTAAATAGACCTGTAAAAAGCACCAGCTAGATCTGTGACATGCTGTTAAAAAAAATATTTTCTGTTTCAGCTTCTTCCAGAACGTAAGTCATAGTAAACATGCTATGCCTTGCCTTTTGGGCATTCCTTCAGGGTCCCTGTGACTGCTAGAGATTTTCCACAGTTTACACTTCAAGCAGCAGTAACTTTTCACACGTTCTTTGATTCAAAGTAGAAGTTTATTCCTGGGATTAAAGTTATTAACTCAATTTCACACTTCAGATAAGAAATTTCAGCCTGTTGTTTTCAAGTGGTGGGAGAGTTGAGAGCATTTGACTTGTACCAGCTTTTGTCCAACTCAGAGACAGCTTTGCTCATTGGAAGAAGGCTTATTTGGCCATTCACTGGAATCTACTTAGCTTTAAATATCTCTAATTGCCCAGAAGGAATAAAACAGCAACCCAACATGTCAAACATGCCTTTAAAACTTAAAATAAGTTTTATAAGATATGCTTTTCAAAAAGAATATGGATTGTACTTCTAATAATTAAGAAAAATCAAAACAACACAAACTCACCAAATATGTAGAACACATAAACCCAGTTCATATAGTAACAAATTAAACCAGACAGTGGCAGAGACACAACAGTTCCCAGCTGTGCACCTACCGGAAGAAAGCAAAACAAAGTGGAAAAATAATTAGATCTCCTATGGACCCCTAAAGTATAAGCAGCATTTCGGAGTTCTTTTATTTCTCTGTAATAAATCATGCATAAAGATTGTCACCACCACTAGAGGGTTGTGCTTTGCTTTAAAGAAACACAGGGACAATGAACTGCTTTGGCAGCTCCAAGCAAATAGAGCCCAAATGCCCTAAGAAGGCAAAATTAGAAGCAAAGAGCAATTAAAAGATAATAATTCTTGGCACATTTGTCTCCAATAAAGTGGAGACAAATGTGCATTGGTTTAGATGTGTTAGATGGCTCTAACACACCTAAACCAATGCAAATTAGTCAACTAGTACTGCTGCAAAACAAGAGAGCTGAACACAGTATAATTAAGGCCTTGGGAGTATGATGTCACAATACAGTCAGTTTGCATTTTTCGTATCTCCTACTAGCTCTACAAAACCAGGAATGCTAGAAACATGAACCAGAAGTCAGCCATATATAACCAGTAGGTTCAAATTCCACATCCCCTAAATGTGACAGGGTGTAGGATCAAGGAAGAAGGGAAAGATGAGCAGATTCCAGTTCAGAATACAGCCAAAAGCCAGAAAGAACTATTCCTGTGCTTATAATTCAACATACATTTTGCAAAGAATAAGGATGGCAGGTGTTTCCCTTTCAAAATCTAAACCAGAAACCCGTATTATTTACATACTTAGACACTCTACTGGTGATAAACAGTAGGTTTTCTCTCTTAATGTTAGCTGTACAATTACTTCTCCAAACCTAATCTCAACTCAGAAAATATTAACATTATATTGATATTCTGGCTACCTAGATTCCATCTTCACAGGAACAATTTTTATTTGAGGCAGAAAGCTCCAACCACGAACAACAAAACCACATACATTATGCAAAATATAAATCAAAATAACAACTACATATAACCTCAACCACATGTTCTCTCAGAAAATCAACATGATCACGATTAAATTAGCTACAGAGCACATGACAGCCAACGTGGCAGAAGGAAAACAGCCTGCCAAGCTTACACAAGATGTCTTATCCACCCGTGACTGCTAACAACTGGCTCTTCAAGGCCACAGACTCTTCTCACTAGTACATTAGCATATAGTTTCACAAAATACACAAGGACAGTTTAAAAACTCCTAACTGTTAAATGCAGCAGAAGGCAATCGCAACCCTGTATTCTCTGCTTAACTTGTGTGCTGGGTCTCACATGAAGACGCCTTTTAAAGTGGATTTAATTAAATACTAAGGCAGAAAACAGATTTTAAAAAAAGAGAAAGAAAAAAGCTTTCTGATGCATTAGGTGGGTTGAAGTAGATCATTGAAGGGTCACGTCAATGAGTGATGAGACACTTGGTTCAGAGCAAAGTAAGGAAATATGAGGAAGAAAGGATTAAGGCTTCATTCCTCTGGGAAAAGTGAGTCACCAGACTGTCTTAGCTCCTTAAGAAACTGTAGCTGAAGTTTATATGGTATAGCCCTGTCTTCTTGATAAACCACAGGTCAAATAAAAAAGCTGTAACAGAATTATTACTAATAGGAGTGGGCAAAGCAAACCATTACTTCAGTAATTGAATACAGAATTTGACATCCTCAAAGAAATAATATCAATTTTGACTAGCACATTTAGAAACCAATGTTTTTCCCCTGTCCCTCAAACACCGCATTGCGCAATGTGACTGACCAATAAACCCCTAAAATGCAAGAAGGCTCAGTGGAGGAGGGCAAGAGCAATGGGAATAAACTCAGGGAATAACGCTGGGTGTGACCAACCACAGTTGTTGCAAAGAAGCTGACTTTATCTCAACACAAAGGGCACCAGAAGGTGGCTTTGGTTTAGATAAGCAGCTATGTCAGTCGACTGGATCAGCTGGTGGTGTAAATGTTTCTCCTCATTCAGTTCATTAAAAGTGTGACTGTCTCCCTGACTTAGCCAGACCAACACGAGGGAAGTGAATACGTGGGTCAGCCCAACACAAAGTCTAAAAGCTAAACAACAACAGAATTTCTGAGAGAACAACAGACTCGACTTGCCTTCAACCCAAACTGAAGTGTATTGCAATTGCTATATTTTGCTAAATGTCAACTTACATTTGCTTATATTTGTGCTGTGCTTTCAGTATATTCTGTATCACTCTGCTAAATCAAAAATCCTGTGTAACATCAACTATATTCAAACAAGTAAATCTGGTGTCAAACATTACACCTTCCAGACACAGACTATCTAGGAGAATCTGGTCAGGGAGTGCTGGACTCTGTCAAGGAGCTCTTGCAGCAACAATGGGACCTTGGACGGTTTCTTGCCCAAGCTCCTCCAAGAACACTTAAAAAACCCTCCAAAAAGCAACCAAACAGCTTTATCCCATGACTGCCCCAGCTTTTTTGTTCCTAAGTATTTTTTATTTACAGTATCTTCTATTAATCAGCTTCACAGTAACTCTTTGCACCACTTTATACCAAAGTTAGACCCAAGTTTATACTTACTTGCAGATCACTACCTTTTGTCAAGTTATAAAAGCCATGAATAAATGAAGAAAACTAATGGAAAGCAAAACTTACTTTAATGTTATGCTTTCTGGATTAAATGCTGATTAAAATTTACAATATAAATCCCTTTGATTTAAGTCAATCCTCCCTGTTACTGCAGTAAAAATTTATAATCCCATTATCAGCGTGGGAATTTCTCACCTGCATATGAAATACTAAGGAGCTTGCTGCGTTCCAGTGGAGGAGCCCAAGAAGACCACATGGAATGCATAGCTGGGAAGGTAACACCCTAGAAAACATAATTTCATTCTGTTGAAATGCACGAATTTTAGAACTCACTTCAACTTTACATGTTTCAAAGCATGTTTCATTAAAAAGCAGTAGTACAATCTGTTTGTTGTCTAGCAAGAAACCACTTATAAGAATTGTGCAAGGCATGAGAAAAAGGAGGCAGAATTAATTTATCCTGCTTTTGATTCTGTATGTACTGGAAAAGCAGCAATGATACAAACAATACTGTTTCAAGGCTTGGTTTCTAAAAAATGAGAATAACTCTAGTTTTGGCTCAAGTATCCTTACATTTCTTATCTGAAAAGCTTAAGTTAATATATAGTGCAAATGCTTTAATTATTTAAAAAACCATAAAACTAAGCCACTCAAATGAAAGAATCCATATCCTATTCCAGCATACCAACCCCCACAGAGTCTAATCACTACAAATTTAAACAAATTATTCAGATACATATTCCAGTTACTTAGAGGAAACAGGATTACCTCTCCCAGTCCTTCCAAGGCTCTGACAGCTATGAGGTAGCCAACTCCCAAATTTGCAGCTACAGGAGTAAGCAAGGTGAATACAGAGGTACCAAAGATGCCAAACCCCAGCAACAGCTTGCCTCCAATTTTGCTTGCAAGATATCCTCCTGGAATCTGAGTAATGATATAGCCATAGAAAAAAGAACCAAGGATCCATCCCTGAGTATCAGCATCCCAAGAATATTTTTCTCCCTAAGAGGAAAAAAACCCAACAAAATGCAGTAAGTTGAAAACAACAGTTTCTCTGACCGTGTTTTATATTAAATTGATACACTATTTAGTCTTTTACAAATAAATTTCAAATTTTTCGTGACCTACTCCCTAGGGTCTCCTTCCTCTACACCCACCTATACTGCAATCAAAGTTGTGTTAAAAGCTAATTCAGGTAGTCTACAGTCTGTTCAGACATATCTAACCCAAGCATGAAGATCATCGCTACACGAAATAGAAGTGCTCTGGCAGTTATGCCTTTCTGAATTCTAAGCAGCCTGGGTTAGGTGACAGGTATGTAAATCTGCCTGAGTACAAATCCCACTTCTGACTCACAGACTGGACATTCTGTAATGCTCTATAAAATGGCTTTACCTGCAGAAAATTTATGGAGAAAAAAACACACAAGGAAATATAGGTGCTTCAATTTAATGTAAAGAAAGAGAGCAGTCAAGGACAGAGCTCACAAGGGTAGGTGGAATAATGGGAGAAGCACAACAGAGGGAAGATGACTTTAGTGGACAATGCAATAAAAGCGAAGATGATTGAGACAGGAATCTGCAGCTATAAAGGAAGCCAACAAGAAGATACGAACTGTTGCCCAATAAAGTGATTCTGACATTTGGGATCACTTCCAAAAGACCAATTTTTCAGCATCTAAATGACCAGCATACATTTCACAGAAATGATGAGACAGAATCTTCCCATAAAGTTCATCATTATAATTTGTTTGTGATAAATAATAAATGACCTCTAAACAAGCAAACAAAATGAAAGCAGGAAGATGGCAAGAGTGCTCAGGAATAACTTCAGCTACAAGATCTGTGCAAGTCCAAATTCACAAAATTGGGATATTTTTAGAAGGTTTTTTTTCCATATCCAGCAGTTCAGTTAAGAAATGTGATTTTAAGGATTACTGGAAGTTAGAGGTAAAGGATATAAAGACAAAAAGCATGACCTGGGGAAGAGATCAAAGAAGTGCAGAGAAAAATATTACATGTTAATTTGCAATGAAATTTCATGCCATTATGACTGTACAAAAAACAGGCAAATTGGACAGTGATGTGAGCTCTGACGCAGATGTAACAGTAACAATTGATAAGTGGCATATAAAACAGTGAGTCATGAAAGATCTACGTGGTCAGATTAGCCAATTTTTAAGGAATATCACAGGAAAGAGGTATGTAAAAAAGGTGACCCTGAGCACAGTGCTTCTTAATTAGCTAGTCATTTAAGACTAATACTTCCCAGAATAGCTTTAAAAGAACCACTGTAAAGGCCATCCAGTAAAAAACAGCCTGCTTTCTTGCCACCTAAGTATAGTTCTATCTATCACGGACTTCTACTAAAACCACTTTGACATGCCACATTACAAGACAATAAGTCTGAGACCTCACCGTTGTGTTGCGAGGAACATTTATGGTGGAAGAATGCTCTGGACACACATTGGAAGTCACATTCTTTGCTAAGCTTGTGTTAGGTTCTACCATATCCACCAGAGCAACGCTGAGGTTCACACGCAATGCATACAGGAGGAAGAACCCAAAACAGGCCAGGAGTGCGAGATTGTAGCGAGCTGAGCAGCATGCAGGGACTGAAACGACAGCAAATGAAAAATGTTTAACAGACCTAACAGAATAAGAACAACTCATATGCAGTTTTTACTAAGGTTCTCAGAAATCTTTGGGTAAAATAAAAAATGAGCAAGGAGACAAGGTAATTATTCTTCTTAAGGAGTTTATTCAACAGGGATAGAGTCTGAGGCTGGTTGAAAACATTTTTAAAAACCCACTTTCATACTGATGTGCAAAGCAAATGTAATCCTCATTTAGACAATAGGCAGCTACCCACACAAGAGGGGGGGCTGCAGAGGAAGGATAGTGTGTGGTCTGTGGAAATGGATTTAGAAATATAGTTTCAAAAGTCCTCTCCAAAATACTGTAATATTTATTTAAGACAGAGTATCACACTGAAAATACCCAAAACCAAATTAGTTGTAAGCCTGTAATATACATAGAAATGGGTCAAGAAAAACAAGTACTCTTAAAGGAGTGCTAAACAACAGTCATTGCCATTTCAGGCTGTTTTCTAGGACAAATTTTCCTTCTCTAAGTTTGCTTATAAGGGAATATGCATTTGCTGACAGCTGCCAAACAGAGAAAACTACCAGAAAGGACAATGGCAAACACTGTGGTGGCACTGTGAAACAGTAACAGGTTCCCAGCTGCCCAGTACACCCTCTTGGCAGTCACAAGACAACAAAGGAAATGAGTCCTAAGATTCAGCATAAAATCTGTGTCGTGACATTAAGTCAACTCTGTCAGCTGTTTATACACAGATAGCACACTATGCACTGTAATACAGTTATTGATTTTCTACAGTAGTACACAGCAGCATTTGGCAGAGAACATCCATCAGTGCCAGGAGATCCAGATCAGAGCTGAGCTGTAACAGTTTAAAGCTCTGCAGCTACTCTTTATGAACTGGGAAAGCTTGAAACTACCGAGCAGAAATGTCAAATTGTTGAGGAACTACTTGAACAATCTGCTGAATTTTCAAATAGAGCGCAGAGTTTCCCCTCTTGTGAGGGAGCTATGTTGCTAATGGGAAGTTTTATAACCTGGAAGTCTGAAACTCTGGGAAGGCTGGGGATCAGCAGATATTACGTCAGTCTACAGTGATCTTATCTTTCACTACTCAGAGTTCAAATGATGAATAGAACAAGTACATCTATGAACAGGACTGACTAGAGCTTCATCTGCTACTGCAGTATGTCACTTAACTAGATTTTCTGATCTGCAGTAAGAAACAAAGAACATGCCCTGTGGACAAGCTGATGAGATACCTTCCCCTTCCCAGTAACTTCCCTGAAACAAGGAATGAGCCTATGTGATTTTATTTTTCGGGGGAAACACCAACAGAGCCTTTCTGCAAGACTGTTTTTCATGAAATTAAGAGAACTTTCCCATTTTTGAAGTCTCTAATCCTGACAAACTTTATGTGAAGTTCATTATGGCTGCAAAAGTAAAATGACACAGAGATGCTGTACTTGCTATGTTCATTTAATAACTAAATAATAATCAAGGCTATTGTACAAATGCACAAAACCCCTTCCAGACCTGTAGTAATTGCAAGTTTTACCTCAGAGGCATTTGAAAAAGCCATCCTGGATTTTTAAATGACATGAGGGAGAGCAGCCAAGATTTTATTGCTTACATTAAAAACAACAGGCACTGAGAACAGGAAGTACTTACTACACAAAAACTAGTCAAGCAGCTTCGTTGTTCTTTGTTGCTGTTTAAAAAGCAATTTGCCTTCAGTAGAAAATGTATAGTCACATAATTTATAACAATGAATATAATTACAGGTAAAGCTACTTAACTGTTCCACTTCTTGTAGTTGCTGGGGTTAGACAACAACAACAAAAAGCTGAATAACACACTGATGATGTAATCCTTCCTTGGAAATGCAGATTAACTGGAATATCCATTACTCTTCCTCTATAAGACTCTTACTGGTATATAACTTGTATGGAGAGAAAGCTCCACAAAACAGACGTGCAAGAACTTAAGTTCACAAGTGTCAGATTTTTTTTTCCAACTGTGAAGAGTTTATTAAAAAAACCTAACAAACATGTAGAACTGAAGTCTGAAGCAAATAGCTACTAAATTATTGATCCCTGTCATTCCATCATGTGCACTTGAAATACGTAAGAATATTAGATCAGATTGGAAGATTCAAGAAGATTACAGGTGTATTTCAGGAGATTGCTATAATCAGACACAGAGACATTCACCCCCCTAAAGTTTAAAGCAGCTAATCAAAGTTTAAAGCATTGTGTTCAAGGTCTTACCTTGACTAGCAGTCTTGGGTCCTACATCCATAGTAAATTCTGATTTCAGGGGCATGTTTTAAAGTACTGTAGCTATAATCGAACAAGATTCTTAAACTGCAGTTAAAATATAGGTCCGTGCTGCAAGTTGCACAGCAGTTAAAGGAAATTGCTCCTCTGCTGTAGTTTTCCTTGTGGGTGAGGTGAGCCACCTCCAACTGGAGCCTGATGCATTGTGCAAACTTAAGAACATATTGCTTTAGGAAGACTTGAGCTCAAATTTCTCTCTTCCTGGTACTTTTAAAGTAATTTTGTTAGCAGATCCCATTGATGCAGTTGCACATTCGCTAAATAGGTTAGAGCATTTTTCCATAGCATACTAAAGAAACTAAAAATCTTACGCTACTCTTTATAGGCTGTGCATTCTGGGAAGCAAAACAGCACAGCCAAATAAACGTGCAGGCTGTGTTGTTAAGCTCTGACCGTATATCGAGCCTCCACTCCTACCTTCGTGCATCCTTTCACCTTCCTTCTCCATGCTTGTAACAAGCAATTAGTCTTACTCAAGTTCTGCCTTCATATGAAATTTTGACACAATCTGGATGGACCCCGGTAGTTTTTAATAGCTGGACCGGTATTTGGGCTGGAATGTCTTCACTGCAATGACACCGAGCCGAGGGCTGGTGTCTGACAGGGCTGCACGCCTGACCCCGCCACCGAAAGAGCCGCGACCGCTGTGCCTGATCCAGCACCTCCGGGCATCGCGGTGCCCCGGGCACCGAACGCCGCTAACGGTGCGGACGGGCGGCGCAGCCCCGGGCCCGTCACCGCTTTCCCCGTCACCGCTTTCCCCGTCACCGCTTTCCCCGTCACCCTGGCAGTGGCACGGTGGCACCGACCCCCGGGCCCCACAGCGGCGCTCGCGGCCCGCGCCTCCATGGCAACGCGACGCTGCCACACAGGGGCAGCTGCCGCTGCTCTCACCCGTGTCGGGCTGGGGCTCCTTCAGCAGCGGGGTGCGATCCTCTCCCTCCTCGGGCTCCATCTCGCTGCTGCCACCTGGACCGCGCAGCGCGCTCAAGGCCAGATCGCCCGGCGCCACCGCTGCGGCCGGGAGCGTGGCGTGGCCCAGCCCGGCTCGACTCTGCCCGGCTCGGCTCGACTCGACTCAGCTCAGCTCAGCGCGGCTCCGCTCGGCTCGGCTCGGCTCAGTTTTCCCCGCCACCGCTCCCCGCCCGCTCGGCTCTGCCCCGCCGGGGCCGGGCACCGGCGGCCGCAGCCCCCGGCGATCATGTGACGGGCAGGGGATGGCGGAAACGGCTTCAGCCGCAGCGCTGCGCTGGTGCCGGGCCGCCCTCGGCCGCCATCTTTAGTGAGGGCAGCCGCTCTCTCACTCCCTCCTCTTGGCTGACGAGGCGCCACGGACGCGCCCGCAGGCGGGCAGTGGGTGTCGCTGTGCGTGATGTCCCGAATGCTGAGGGAAAAGTTCCTCAGAACCAGGACAAATCTGATCACGCTGATCATCACAGGCGGCTGCTCTTCAGTGAAGGCGAGCGGCCTCTCGGTGCGGGTCCACTGCGGCAGCCACGGGAGGAGGAGGAAAGGCTCGAGGTGCAGGCGCTGAGTCTCTCTGTAACCACTGAAATGCCATTTAACAATAAATTGCAGTATGTGCAGCACATGGTCTTTTTGCTCTGTGTGTGTGTGTGCAGTGCGCAATTCCTGGAGTGAGGTGTTAAAATCATAGAATGTGAAGGGGTTGGAATGGACCCTAAACATCATCTAGTCCCAACCTCCCCTGCCATGTGCAGGGACATCTCCCACTAGACCAGGTTTCTCAAGGCCTTACCCAGCCGGGTTTTGAACACTGCCAGGGCTGGGGCATCCACGACCGCCCTGGGCAACCTGTTCCGGTGTCTCACTACCCTCACAGTAAAGAATTTCTTCCTAATATATAACCTAAATTTCCCCTCTCTCAATTTATACCCATTACTCCTTGTCCTGTTGCTACGGTTCCTGACAGAGTCCCTCTCTGGCTTCCCTGCAGGCCCCCTGCAGATACTTTAAGGTCGTTATAGGGTCTCCACACAACCTTCTCCAGGTGAACAGCCCCAACTTTCTCAACCTGTCTTCATAGGGAAGGTGCTCCAGTCCCCTTATAGAATACATGTGAAAATGCACCAATACAAATTAATAAGCATCATGGGATATGTAATAGAGCTTTTCCTCTTGGAATCTGTGTTTTTCAGCCTCAGTCAAAACTAACAACAGAGTGGAGATTTTTAAGTTTTACAGGCTCTTTCCTACATGGGAGCCACCTCCACTCATCCACTCATCAGCCTTGCCAGGGCTGAGTGCTGAGTCATTTTGATGATGCTGCCAGTCATCCACTGAAAGCTTTGGCTTTGCATAGATGCCTGTGCCATCCTACTGATGTGTAAGTAACTGCCCGGAAAATTCTGTGTACTGGAAAACAGACGAATGTAAAAGACTCCTGGCAGCATATTCAGCTATATTGTTTGAAACAAGGTATATATATGAGTTTGCAAGTATCAATAGAACAGCTGTGGCTGTCTGCCTATCATACGGTATTACATCTATGTGAAAACATGAAGCAAATCAGTGCTTCTGTTCTGGTTCTGAAATTTAGCCTGAGTGCCTTCTGTGAGTCAAACTTACCTGGAAGCCATTCTTTCAGCCAAAACTAAGAGAAGAAAACACAGACAGAACATGTATCAAACATACTTTGCAACATTTTATGAGAAGTGGTGATTTGGTTTGTAGTACTCAAAGACTTTAGCTTTGCATTTCACACATGCTGTACTCCTCTTGGTTTTTCTGTACATACCACCAGAGACCCCAGTGCACTAGCACCCAGCCCATGAGGAAGGAAGTGTAGGGGTGTGTGGGCCAGGACTACGTGCAACATGCACAGGATCATGAGTGTGATCACTTCCGTCCACAGGCTGAACCCCAAGCTCTCCATAGACTCCTCTCATCATAACATGGGGAGGATGAGGGGCTGCAGGGCCTGGAATGATAGACAAAGCTTTTCCTAGACGCCCCCTTTTTTCTACCTCTTAGTTCTCCCCAAGGCAAGTTGTATTTTAAACCTACCTACGCTCTCAGTACGGGATAGTGCCAAAACCCCTTGCATTAGCAAGGAACGTGGATTTCTCTGCCTTGCTGCCTCCTCCTCGGATCTTGCAGGCCCTCAGTGTGGAGTGAATCTTCCTTCCTTTGTGACAAGCTGCACCAAAAACAGCTTGATTGTGAGGCTGCACCCCCACAGGCAAAAGGTGACACTGATGAATACAGATTCAGGAGTGTGTGGGGGAGTGTTGACCTTTGTCACAGCAGATAAGAATGTCATTCCTTACACCCTGGAGGCTGACTTTGTGTGTAGTATGGAAACAGGCGTGGTTTGCCTCTGTCCAACCTACCAGGCACTGCTGGTTGTTGGTCTGCTCTGCCAGGCTGTGTCATACTTGTGATGCATCCTCCTGATGTGGAGGATTTGCAGTATTTTTGGATTTATTTATTTTTATTTCTGAAAAGGACAGTTGTTTGCATTCGAACACTTTTGCCCTGGTTACTTCCATTGCTGGATGCAGCTGTGCTCTGTGCTAGGCTGGAGAGGTGGTGGACAGCACTGCTCAGCACCCTGCTTCCCTTGTCACCTGACTCCACAGCATAAAAGATGAAAACAGCAGAAGTTTCCACTTCCTTCCCTAAATCCCACCCTGACACTTCAAATCATCAATCTAAAAAGACGTGCTGCAGCATGTCTCATATAGAGCAGTAGATGGCTCTCTTTCCTCTGAAGTCCTGTTGGAAAAAGAAACACTGGGTCTTAAGAGAAAATCCAGCCTTGTTCCCTCAGTGCCAGGGCTCCTTTTGAGCAAGATCTCATATTCATTCAACAGTGCAGACAGGATACACTGTGATGATGTAGGAATGCATTTTAAACTGATTAACACTACCTATACTCAATGGCTTAGAAGTTGAAGAAGGTGGCCAGGGAAAATAAATCAGTGATGCTAACTTAAATTGTAGTATTTCCTCATGGAGCAAGATAATACCTCTTCTGTCAACCCATTAAGTTTTATAGGATATAATAAAAAAGTTATTTCTGGGTTCCCACATTTTTTTCAGTCTTTTAAAAACTACTATTGGAAGATACCTTTATTTATTTATACCTTTTTAAGGAATCTGACTTTTGAAGTGTTGATTTTCAAGATAAAGAAAAGAAAGGAGCAGAGAAGTACAGATCATAGTCACAATATAATATTCATCTGGTTATTCTCAAATAACTGAAAGTAATCTAAATATAGTTCAGTGAGTGAAGATTTGTCTAAGTCTCCTTATACACAGTACAGTATAAAGCATTTTAAGGTTGTAAATGCCTAACAGGGATATTTAAATTTTAGAATGATAATTTACAAAATAGGAGAATATAAAGTTAAGGTATCACATTGTTTGGACAAGAAAAAATACACACGTGCATCCAAGCAAAACATTTCTCCGGTTTCCCATAAGAGAGTAAGTTGCAGTCAATCAAAAAGGAAAAGAATTAGGATGCCTTAGACTGGGCAATTCTCCTACTGTAAAGCTGAATACAAAGTCATTACTTAATCATGCATAAAATGATGCTGACCAAATCAGAAATGGCGTATGTGGCTCTGGCAGTACAATGTGTTTTCATCTGTCTGGAAATATTCCGTCTGCTGCAAATGCCACAGGGCTCCCTGTCACCATGGGTATTCTTGCCTGGGGGTTTATGCTGGGAGAGGAGACCCATCCTGCCTGCTTTTCGTATTGTTTGTTAGCAGAGGCATTCCATGCTGTTCAATTTTTGGCATTGGCCATGGCAGCAGAGAGCCTGGGACTTTCCTCAATTAGCAACATTGCTTTCATACGGAAGAAAGGAAGGCATGTATTATGTCCTCTACAAAGCACTCCTCTGGGTTATATGGCAGTGCTCAACTAGATTCAACTAAGTAGCTTAGGCTCTGCATTACCTAAATGTTAGTGTTATATGAGCCAGTGGAAGTACAGATTGGAAGTAGAGGTAATCTTAATGTATAGACTCCCTCATTTATAGGTATTCTTCCTAAAGGAAATGGGAGTGGCAATGATCTGGACATTTCCTATTAAACAACTGGCCTCTGTTCAGAACACTCATCTGTGCATGGAAACATGGTCTCATATTTCTCCTCTGTCAGTGACATTTAGTAACTGCAGTGAATGCTGAACCTCAGGCAAGACAAGGCACTGGGGCTTTGTGGAATCTTCTTTGTTTTTAACTATAGTTGTTTCCTTATGTATAGAAGCCGTGAATATCCTTAGGGAAAAGAGTAGATTCCCCTCAAGCTTTGTGGATTAATTCTGTATTTTCTGGATTAATAGCTTTAAAAACTTCACTGTGGATTTTGAGGGGATCTTGGAGTGCTCACTATGAAGAGCAGTTCTTTTGCCTGTGGACTCATAAAAACAGAGGAATAGCTATGGTCTGTTGGACCAATGTTCACTTCCCCGCAGTACCGTCTCACACAGCAGTCAATAGCAAATGCTGAGGGAAGGGCTTGTACAGACCAAACATAGGGTGATACATCCTCTGAATAGCCTCTGAATGTTTGAATACACTGATTGGTGACTCAGGCTGTTCCTGAGCAGGATGTGGTACCTCTGTTCTGAATAGTCCCTGACATTTGTCGGACAAGAATTTATGCCAACTGAATCCACATAAAATTCAATATTCATGTTCCCTGTGGCAAGGAGTTCCACATCTGAATGATATACTATGGATGTGTTATACCTTTATGGTCTTTCTGAGAAGAAATGCTTTTTTTTTCTGAATCCCCAGTTAAATACTTAACCTCTCCCTGTGCACATGCATAGCCATAGAAACATTAGCTTTTAAGGCATTTTACTAGTGGAGAGTCATGTTGGACTTATTCTCTCAGCTGTGTCATTCAGTCTTGCAAAACCATGTCTTTATACCTGTCTGGTGCCAGGTTAGAATGATTCTTTCAAGAGTTTCTACCCCATTATGTGCTGCATTATAATACTGCAATGTTGAGGCTGTTCAGATCTGTGGCAAAACAAAATCAATCTGAATTATTCGGTCATGAAAGATGGAATTATGAAGATATAATATGCTGGTATCTCACAGGTTTTCTCAATAGTGTTGTCCTGTTCCTGATGAGAAGTTGATTGGTAGCTGGATTTGTCAAAGCCTGGAACTGCCAAAGAACGTGCTGCAGCTGTCACAAAATTGTTTTCTTTTTTGAATGCAAACTCTGTAGTGAAAGTCAATGGTAAAACTTAAAAAAAATTTCCATTGGCAAAACCTCACTTAGTCTTAGAAGTGCTGGTATGTGAAATTATGCACAATAAGTGAGAGATTCTGAAAATTGTATTTCTCTTGACAGTAACTAAGTAAATAATTTTTTTGGAGATCTCAGAAATCTGGGTGGAACCCATCATGCAGGACAGGATGATGTGCTTTTTATGCTCAAGGAACCTAATATACTAGTTAAGGTAAAAACCTGTGAATTGGGTACTTAATCATTGCCAGTCTCTTGCATTCACTAGTGTTAAAAATGAAATCACAAGCTGAAATTTTAGCAGCATAATATTGAATGTTTATTAAGAGAGCAAAGGTAAACACCGCGCTGGACGCTTGGCTTTTTAGCCAGAGGCGCGATTCCATTCATGTTACTGTTAACTTAAGTACCTTTCAAACTGTTATATATTCATTAAGTTCAGGAGATAATTTACACTTCACTCAACTTCCCCCTCCCGCTCCCTGCCCCCTTCCGCCAGTGAGGCACCGTTTCAAATCTTGGGGTCCGTCGTAGAAATGGGAGCAGAAATCCCCCTCCGGCGCCTCCCAGTTCCAACTTAATTTGTAGCTGACAGTTTCTTCTGGGAGGCGAGAGTTCTGAGGAGATAAGATACTTGTGAGATCTGATTAGATAACAGGCTTCCTGGGATGCATGTGGTTTGTCTTCTTTGTTTCTTTAAGATATCCTGGTCTTTGGTTCTGTGGTTTATCAGCTTAAGACATTTATTACTATGTGTGCATAACTACATTCTCAACACATTACAACTATCTCAATGTTAAAATTCACTTTAATTTGTTTCTACTTAACTATATTCTATCTTAACTCTATTTCTACATAACGTTATCATTGGTAAATGTTAAATTCATATAGGTGAAAGTCAACATTTATCTTTTACCCATTTATTACACTAGGCATTCTCCTAGTCAATCTAGGAGACTTCAAAATGTGTGTGACAGTGTGATATCCCTTAGACTGGTTTGGGAAATGGAGGATGACTCTACTCGTTTTTACCAGCAGGTGTCTAAGGAAGAAGTAGGTCTGAAGATTTTCAGATGATTAGTATCTAGGTGTGCCTAGCAAAAAGGAACAAAGCTGCTTGCAACAATAGAGACACTTCTCCTCTGACAATGATTTGAAAAATTGTTGATTTTTGAAAGAGTAAATGTGGTGTCTTTTTACTAAAGCATTTTTTTTACAACATTGACCAAAATTTGTTATTCCATGCTTGAAAATTAAGCTGAAATTCATGGTAATTATAACATTTTCATAACAGAATTGATCTGCTTTTTATTCTGCAAATGTTGGCAGCTATCCCTAGCTATTACATCTAGAGGATGTACATAAAAACTTTACATAAAAATGCAATAGGAATATTACAAAACAAATGAGAAATAAAGAGGGAAAGGAAGAGAAAGAAGCAAAGAGGGAGAGAGAAGGAGAAAAGGAGGTGGGCCCCATTCAGCTAACTTTTAAAATGCTGAACCTATTTGTACAGCAATGCTCATACTGTCTCCGCTTGGTCATTTGCAGCTGAGAAGCCTTTATGTAGCTGTGATGTGCTGCATGGTGGCAGGGCACAGAAGCTGCTGCAATACTCTCTGGCTGTGGCAGCCAACCATCCCTCAGAGATACCAGCATCAGGGGGCCTCTGGTACCTCACTGCAAGCCCCACCTCACCCTCCTGTGGAGTGGTGGAGCATTTGAAAAGCCCTTGTCTTTTCCCTCCTGCAAATGGGCTCCAAGTCCATGCCCACCTCAGGATATCTCTCTCGGACATTTTTCCAGGTTATTTTACAGTTGTTAATCCCAGGAAGATTTTGGTATATGACTTAACAGCTGTCACTCTCAACACCTCAGGATTTGGAAAGTAGTACATATTTTTAAATTTAGCCTTTAAAATTCTCAGCTAAGTAGGCCAATGCACCCGTTACGAACTCTCAGTTTTTTCATGAGGCTTGCTTTTTATCTTACCCTACACTTCAGATAGCCACAGGAAACTGTTCTTTCTGACTAGCATGGAAAAAATCTTCTGCAGTCTTTTATAATTTTTATATGTTCCTTAAATACCCTTACAAGCATTCTTCCTTCTGTTTGCTGGGGAGCATATCTCCAGGGCTAGAATTTTTTAAGATATATAAAATGTATCTATACTTTCTTTGCCGTCCATGTCAGGGAGTAAACCCTGACTTGACTCAGTTGGTGTCAACACATCCATGTTTCTCAGAATCACTTCTGGAATCCCATGGAGCCTGGCCACGTACAAGGTGAATATCAGCTGGATCAAATCCTGGCCTGGTGCCTATCACATAATCCTTTGTACCTGGATGTGCAACACATTATTGTACTGCCAGACTTCGCTGGGAGAGCAACCCTCTTCTTCCTTATCACCAAGTCTCATTCCGTGTTTTGTACTATGCAGTGCATAAAAATTTTTTCCTGTTGTCAAAAGTTCTGTTTACCAGAGAAGGGGAAATAAGGCAACAGTAATTCCTGCAGTCAATAGAACAGCTGGTTGTGGTTTACATTATGTCAATTAAGATGAAAATGCATAAGCATTGCAACTAAGCATAAGTAAAGTGCAGTTGGAAAATTTTAACAGCTGTTTCAGATATAATAAGAAATGTAATTGCAGACTCCCGAGCTCTGTATCATCCAACCATCAGCTTATGCAGTCTCAATCCTTGGAGGTTTTCAAGACCTTTCTGGATCAAGCCTCAAGAAACCTTTTGTGACCTCATTACTCATCCTGCTTTGAACAGCAGGCTGTATCAGACAACCTCCTGAGTCCTCTGCCTGGAATTTTCCCATGGTCTTGTGATCCTGTGACCTCTCTCAGGACTAAAAACATCATGTGCCCTAGGTGTTTTAAATATAGTTCATTTGTTTTTTAATATCCAAAGTAACCTACTGCCAAGAAAAAAGAAGAGAAGAGAAGAGAAGAGAAGAGAAGAGAAGAGAAGAGAAGAGAAGAGAAGAGAAGAGAAGAGAAGAAAAGAAAAGAAAAGAGAAAAGAAAAGAAAAGGAAAAGCCTCCCAGAACTGCTGTTAGTGGTCACCAAAATCACAGGGTAAGTCTTTAGCCTAAAAACACAGCTAGGAGACCTTAGAAAGTTGTCCAATATAGGACACATTTCAGACGTATGACAGCAATGTCCAAACATTCGGTTGTTACAGCAAGGTTTGGAAAGATGTAGCTCTTGGGTCCGCACCCTCTTCATTTAAATAAACATGACTGCTGATGTGGGTGGTTGGCGGTGGAACAAACAGTTGCTTTTTGGACAGTGTGAATGAATACCCTTTAGTGGCATTACTCAAGGGCTAAGATTATTTAGACTGTGGCGTATTCGGTGACTTGAAACATGAAACTTTTACTCAGTTCCTTCTTAATTGCTGAGATCGGACTCCGCACCCTCCCTTCTTTCTTGTAGGCAGTATGTGGTAAGAGTTACTCCTCAGGGAGAGATAACTTGTGTTTACTTGTGTCAAAACTAAACACAAAGTTTTGTGCAAGTTTTATAAATAGTTTGAGTGTGTTTTTTAAATAATTCTTAATCACTCTGTCTGTAGAAGCCATTTTAGCTACTACAGGGACTGATTTTGTAAGGGGCAATTTGTGTGATATGAGGTTGACTCATGTTATGTGATTGTCAAATAGATGTCATCTAAAATAGAATGGAGTTTCTAAGAGATTTTACCTATGTAATTAAGGTCTACATACCTCTATTTTTTCTTGATACCACAGTGCAGTGGGTTGGAAAGGGGAAGATTTATAGTTTTTCTTTTTTTTTTTTTAATTTTAGATAAAAAACCAACCAACCAACCAACCAAAACCAGACAAACTAAACTTAAACATTACAGTTTTAGCTTTTGACCAATTTCCAAGCAGAGAGTTTTGGGTTTATTTTTAGAATGAAAAAAAAGTTGTCCTGCAAGAGATCACATTCTACAACTTACCATTTTAACAGCTGCTTCTAATCCTGTCTTCTTTTCTTTTTTCGGTGTTGACCTTTTCTGGATGTGACAAGATGGAGGAAACCAGGACTGAAATAGTATAGTCTACACCATTGAAAAGTGCTTTTCTTTCCCTCTTGACAATTCTATTTAATTTCTTTGGGAGTAGATCCCTGCTCTGTCCCTTCTGGGACATATTCATCTCTAAAGGATTTTGGTCCCTTGACTCAAGAGCGCCCTGACAGATATTTGCCAAGCTGCCTGGAGATCACCTAGCCTTATCTCTAAGTTACGGAATCCAGAATTTCAGCAAGTTGACCCTCTATTTACCCTCATTGTTTGGTTTAGACTTTTGAAAAGGCATTTGGGTTTAACAGGAAGACATAAAAAGAAGCAGAAACCACAGCTTTCCTGAGCAGTGCGTTCAGGAAAATAACTTCTGTTGACAGTATGTGCCTCCTCTCTAACTTGCATTTGACTGACTTTAATTGCCTGACCATTAGTTCTTTTTACACTTTCTATCATAGATCAGCACCTGGTATTTTCTTTTTATGAAAGAAAGAAGTGTTATGAAGGCCCCTCTCAGTCTTCTCTGACTGATGAATTAAAATATGCATCTCTTTATTCTGTTGTTTTAGGGCACTGTCTCCACACCTTGATTTACTTTTGTGTAAAATGTGGGAAATTAGTTTTGTCTACACTATGAATTGCTCTCAGGTGAGTCTGCTTTTGGAAGGAAGCTGCCTCTGCCTACAGTGATGACTGCTGTACTAACATTCCCTTTTTTATGGGTACATGAATGTCATAAAAGCTATTACAGAAACACACATTCATTACAAAATCTACTAGTTTTTATGTCCTTAATTTAAAGTAAAGTTACAATGCACATACTCCAGAGTGCTGTGATATACTAGTCTATGACATTATGGAAACACTGGGTTTAGAAGTTCCTTTTTAAAAACCTGTAATTGAAACCTACAGTTTAATTATAGGCTATAGTTTAAGGTAATTAAATCCTCAGGGAATTCTTACCTTCTTTAAAATCAAACAGTGTTAATCCACACTAAATTATTTAATACAAATAAGGTTTTTCTTGGCTGTTTCAGCTGTATTGGCAACAAGAGGGGTTGCACTGACCTTTTGAAAATCCTCAGAGCAAGGGGAATAATGACACTAAAGTAAAATGATTAATGAAGTTCGGTAAATGGCATTTCATCACATACAATTGTAAGTAATACTGGCCTAGGAAAATAGATTTTTGAGGACAACCTGTCACCATTTATATAGGTTTTTAGCTTCTCTCATTTTCACAGAAAGAACATGTTTGTATATGTTTTTTAACATGCCCCTACTGTATGGTTGAACATTTTACAGTCAGAGAATAATTCTAAAATAAAATAATGGCATTACATGAGCTTGCTTCCTATATGTTCTGCATGTATGTATCGGATAGGATGCAGTATATCACTCAAAGTTAAGGGGCTACATACAGCAAATAATTAAAATACCCCCTCAGTTCTTTATCAAAGTTACACAGATTTGAGTGAGGTGGAGTGGAGGATACAAATTTGAGTCTCTAAAGGCAGTGATTTCAGTGCCACTGATTGCTAAAAAGCCAAGAGTCTAGTTTGAGGCTGCCTACAGCCAAAATTTGAAGGTACACATAAAATCCTATTACAACTACCCTGATCACTCACACTTTGGAGGACCTTCCGCACATCAGCAATGAGAACATAGGGTCATTTCACAGTAATTCATTGCAGTTCTGTGAGATTCATCAACTGCTGAGAGCTACTGTTCTGGGAAAAACAAGGGACAAGGTCCTAATTTTCATTCCATTATGGTCCTTCTGCACTGCTGTTAGTTCAAAATGGCCAGGGAACTTGCTGACTGAGGATTATCTTTGCTGCCGAGGAATTCCTATGTGTATCATTTGTAGATTTGTTCCTCAGACTTTCACATTTCCCATTGTATAATTTTGTTGTTCCTTTTTAAATTCCTTTTCTTCCCCAAATCTCATTTTTAAAAGTGAATCTGTCAAAACTTCATGAAGTCTTAACCATGAGGTCCTTCTACAAGGACCTTTCCTAAAAGACAGTAGTTCATTTTGTTAGGGTTTTTCAAAGCCCATATATAATACTACATATAATGCAGTAATATAGTACTTGCTGGTTTGATCACATATATTTTTATGGGAATGTTTAAAAAGTGTAAAGATATTTTAAAATTAAAATATTATGAAAATGTAAGTATATAATTCCAAGATCTTAAGATTTTTCTATGCTTTTTTTAATAAAGAAGAGGTTTTTTCCCTTTTGGACATAGCTTGCTTGTTCTTATGCCAGTCTTTGAACAAAATCTGATCCAAAGCTTGTAAAAATTAATGTCTTTCTTCAGGTTAGGTGAATACTCAATGAGGACTCTTAAGATATAGTCATCTTACATGCTCTGGAGATAACAAGATATTTCAGCTACCTGTCTTGATTTCCTGTTTAGAAATGTAATAGTGCTTTAAGAATGGGATTCACCTGATTGGTTTAGAAGGCCACTTGTGAATGTCTGTTCATTCAAATGTTGGTATTTCAATGAGTCATACAAATCTGTTCTGAAAAGTGCCTACTCCACTTTTCATCCAGTTCATCCAGTGAATGTAAATAACCAGTTATGGACAATTGCACAGTCCGCGTTTGATCAAGTGAATCCTACCCACTCTGGGTGCAGGAACAGTTCAAGTTGGAAGAGAGTTTACAAATAACATTTTTCACCAAGGGAAATGTCTTCAGCTGCTAGGAAAAAAGTTCTTATATGTAGTGTACACCAGATTTTCATAAAGCTCCACCCTGATAGCTCAGGGCAAGTTTCAGTGCATGGCACACCCATTGACAGTGTAGTTATGACACATTCCATCATCAGAAACAGCATCAGAGGTGTTCTGGGAGAGCTTTATAGCCTCTGCTCCTGTCAGTACTTTTCAGCAAACACAAATTCTTCAGGTTTACATCCAAGCAAGGAATGTGCCCTCCTACTACCACAAGTGATCTTCCACCCACTTATCTTTAGTATTCCTTTTAATTCTTGTCCACTCACTATGAGTGATAAAACAGACTATTGCTTCCTTCCTAGTTCTACAAACTGCTGAATCACAGTTTCTGCTAGGACCTCATTCAAAGCCTATTGAGATTGATTAAAAGATTTATCCATCCCCTAAATGAGCTCCGCTGCAGGCCTTGAGTTCAGTGATGCATAAGGCAACTCGCTAAGCTTTTGAAGAGAGAATATTATGCTGGAAGAGCCTGTAGTGATCTCCTGATTCAAATTTCCACATAGCATAGCTCTTCAGATTTCCCTGAATTTGACTCATTTCATGGAAACACATTGTTCACACCACAATCTGGAATGCCTGCTGCATCCAGTTGACTATCAGACCATCCAAGTTCACTGTCTAATGCTAAAAGCAGACACAGGACATTGACCATTCTAGTACTTACTGCTGTAATTTTTGTGGAGATTTCCCCCAATATTTTAAGTACTGTAGTGCTTAGGTTTTTACATTTACCATAACAGTAGTTTTTTACATGTGATATTAGAGAAGAGTAGACTTGCTGTGCATGTGTTTCCAGCCAATCTTCATACAATTACTAGAGCTTGCTAGGTGCTGAGGTCCTTCTAATTGACCAAGGCAGAAGTTGCTTGCTGGACTCATTAAGAAACCATTCTGGTTTTCTGTATTTACTTAAACACATTTTTATTTAGACTATACTTAGATTGGAACTCAGAGGTGTGATTTCTGCTGGCACTGGTACATATATTCAGGCTAGACTTAAACTAAGTTGTATAGAAACAGGTAACAGTATAGTTGTTAGCACAGCCAGTGCTGTAGATAACGTTTGCAGCCTCTACTGGCTCTGTTTGTCAAACACCATGAAGGATTAGAAAAATAAGGTTCCTGAGTAGCAGTGAAGGTGGTAAAAGTGGAATTTTCATAATGATGGCATACCACAGATAGGTGTAAAACTTGAGTCTGGTAATGCTTGTTTAACTCCAAAATGTGAACATTGAACAGAGAGGGAACTAGTTTCTCTGGTTGGCATACTGAACACAAGAGCAACCTGTTTTACCTCCCAAATTGTGTCTCCACTGTATCCACTTGACTGGCTTGGAGCAGTTGAAGATTATTAAATCCTTTCATGCTAGGTTATACTCCTTCAGATTTATTCCTAATATTCCAAAACAGATTTCCCTTGCATGGTGATCTTTGTACACAAATTAGTCTTTCAGGTGTTTGTCAGAAAGAGGCATTTAAAACACAGTTAGGCCTGAGACAATGACAAATGGTTGTTTCTGTAGCCTTGAATGTGTAGACCAGCTAAGGTCTTTTGTTTAGTTAAAACACAGATGTCCTAGCAGTTAATTAGTGCAAATGTGATCTGTTCCTTCTGCTTGTTCTGGATGGATAGGAATTTTTTAGCTGAGAATGTTGTGTGCTCTATAACAGAAGACGATGGGTATGCAAAAGCTTTTCATAACTAAGTGTCCCTAAGTTTAAATTTGACCAGTTTAGCACATACTGAAGCAGTGCTTGTTTTTGTTTGAGTTACCAGTCTGACCTAAATCAAACAGTGAGGCGTAACTGCATAACAAAACCCTAGTGTAGACAATCGTCAGTGGAAATGAGCAGATTAACAGAGTGCTGGGGAATGTAACAGTCCTACAACCGGTAGGGTTGTGTGATCAATGTTGCTTACCTGAAACCCAAGTCAAGTCCAACAGAACAAATAGCTTACCACTTAGTGAGCATGAACGGGATACCAGTTTAACTCAATTCTCTCTAACTGTGCTAATTTTCCAATTACTCATGACCCATTTTTATTCTTTGTGTGCAGAGAAAAGTGCAGAGTAGGCTTGAGATACATGGTATAGTTATAGGCAGTCATTGGTTATAGGGCTGAAAGTTTTCTTCGTTTCTTATCTGCCCATGCTCCACAGTTTCTTATCTACATACTGCAGTGATACCCACTTCTGGGGCTGTGCAGCTGTGCTGCAAACAGGGCCACTGAAACGAGCTGCGTTAGTTGTAAACCTCTCTCCAGAAAGAACTGTATAGCACAGGCTGCAGAGTAGGGTTTGGAGGGCTGTAGATTGCAGAGCTGAGAGGTGCTGAATAGAGAATGGGAGAGGGAGCCATCACACAGTAAAACTGCTCCCTGTTCAGGTACAGTACTTAGTGTTTGGGCACCAAAGAAGGACCACATTTGATAAAATAATGCAGGATTTAAAGTGGTGTTTTGGGGAAACCAGAACTTGTATTACAATGAAAATTAGCAGCTGCAGAGCACTTTTGAAAATCAAGACCTTGTTTAGATGCTGGTAAGACACGACTCTTGACATTATATGTGAACGGGCTAATATGTATTTAAGTTTTCTGCCAACTGGGAGCTTACTGAATCCTTACATACCACACTTGATTTCTAAATGGTATGTTTAACCATGAAAATCCTCTACATGTACCTATAGTGTAGTACATCCTGTTTGGAAATGAAATAATGAAAATATCTCTGAATGCATGAATACATGTGTAATGGAGCTTATATGTTGTTATAGAATGGAATTTAACTATTTATATTCTGCCACTTCTTATCTGTTCTAAATCTATTCAGGACAGAAGGAACCCTAATATTGACAATCCATTTATTCTCTTACTTTCTGCCGTAGAATTCCTTCATTGGCATTTTTTGTAGAAGAAGAGATCAAATGCATATCCCAAAGTATCTTAAACTAGTAAGCCCCTAGGAGAAAAAAGGGTAGATGGGAGTCCCTAATACTGTTGCACAACTGGGCAAAATCTGTGACATTTGCAAGTATTTTCACTAATGAACTTTTGGGCTACATTCATGCTAATGAATTAAACAGTGCCAGCAAATGTTCTTGGGACTGGTGATTGTCTCTACCCTCAAGTTGACCTTGGCATGGTTTTACCCTGGCTACAGTGCTCTCTTGAACAATTTGTGGTGCAGTTTGGGGTTAGCATGGACCATACCTGGTAGGAAGTTTGGATGTGATCACCTTGTTTCAGAGATTGAGAGAGCTGATTAGGTATGGTGAAGTGCCAGTTTGGCTCAGTGCCAGGGAAGGGAGACGTACACTACGTGTAGCTTTGCCATCTGAGTCTGGGGGTTCTTGGGATGCAGTGCTACTTGTGAGCTCTTTTTCCCAATCTCCAATAAAAGGAGTGGCAGTGACTGTTCATCTTCCCTGGCTATTTCTCACATGTAACAACGAGTTACTAAAACCAACAGCAAACATCTCCCAAACTTTGCCTTATCATGCACCTTTTGCAGGTGAGGAGCTGCCAAGGCTGACTTTGCAAGCATCAGTTGGATGCTGTTCTGTCACCCCTTCCCTAGTCTACAGAGGTGGCACCCTCTCTTCTGTCACCACAAAGACTGGTGCTCCAAAAAGAACCAGCAGAGATATGAAAACCTAGAAAAGCAAATGTAAAAGATGTGAAAAGACTGCATGACTGCCTGGCATACAATTGGAGCACAGTGTTTATGCACATTACTGTTTATGTCTGATTTTCTTAAGAGCATAGTGTGATGCTTCTGTTTAAGACTATAACTGACTGCATTTGGCTGTGTACCATAACGCAGAGGATGCCAGTCCAGCACTTCTGAAGAGGCACACATCAAGAATTGGGTATAATTTGAATTTGGACAAATCAAACATTAGATGTGTCTAGTCTACACAGTTACAATGAACATGTTAAAGGAACAGAATCTTACCCAAGCTGCTTTCAGTGCCCTTTTTGAACTCAAAAGGTAGGTTAAGATTTATAAGTAGGTATGACCTTATTTTGCAAATGTTGGGCACAGAGGACAGTCCAGCCAGAGCTGCACTACCAATCGGTTCACATTTAAGTAGCTACGAGGCTCCTTGAATTTCTACCAGCATCCTCCTCTCTGTTCAGACCCAGAACCGTTCCCGACTCGCCTCCGAGACCGAGTCCCAGGCCAGCGCGCCTCTGCGGGCTCTCTGGGTCTCTCCAAATCGATAACCGGGCAGCTTCCCTCAACAGGCTGCCGCTCTGCTCGGAGCTGCAGGCAGAAAACATTGCTCTCGGTGTTGCTTTCGTAGGGTGTTGTGTTCTGAGAATCCCACCCGTTTCCCAGCTGCATCAGCCCCAGGATGGGGGAGCGATGGCTGAGGAGAGGTGGGACGCACCCGTGGGTATCTCTGTGTAGACAGATGTGCGTTGCCGCCGGGCCGCCCCCCCGCTCCCCCCGGCCGGCCCCGGGAACCCCGGCCCTGCGCACAGCGGCGGACTCCGGCGGGCAGCGCGCACGGAGAGCTATGGCGCGGTCCCGCGGCGATGTCCGCTGCTTCCTCCTCCTCTTCCTCCTCTGCAGCTCCGCGGCGGCCGGGTACGTGGGGCCGGGGCGGGCTAGGGCGCGGGACCCCTCACCTTCCTTCCCTCCTGCCCGGCGCGGGGGCTGCGCGGGTAGCGCAGCGCTTGCCGGGGCTCCCCGGCGCCCGCCTGGCAGCCCGTCCCGAGAGCGGGCAGAGCAGCGCTGCCCTAGCCCCGTCCTCCTGCGCACCCGCAGCGCCCGGGGGATGAGCATCACCTCCAGCCTCCGTAGCGGAGAGCAACAGAAGAGCTTGGCAACATGTGTCGTATGTCTTTATGTGGACGTGGTTACTTTTTTTTGAGAGTGTGTTTCACTCCCTGCCCTTTCTCCCTCTGCCCGTTTGGACTTTCCAGACCGACGTTCCTTGTGGCAGTTCCCTGGAACATCAGGCCTGGAGCAAACCTTACTGTTGGGGTAGCTCTGCTGCCGGACAGCCCAGCACAGGTCACCGTAAAGGGAGAAGTGATCAGAGATAACGAGACTATCTTGAGCAGGGAAATGGTCTTTGAGAAAGGTAAGAAAAAGAATGGACTTGGTTTGAAAGTATTTCAGTTTGCCGTCTCACAGAAATGTTTTCTTCCTCCCAAAATATCACAGCTTCTAAATGGTACTAAAATAGGGAATTTATTTTACCAAGTAGGAGTCGCTATGGGAAAACAGTCTTGTACACTGCTCGCTCTGTTTGGGATTGGGCAACTGAGCTGGATATGAGTGATTGCATGGGTGTGCTAACTCTCAGTAAGTTCTGAAAATAATCAAATAGTAGGAAAGTGTGATGGATGTGGGATTTCTGAGGCACCAGTAAGTACTCTGGTCAATGTCGTGGGGCCACTGAAGTAGTAGAGGAAGAGTTGCTTACTGGTAGCTTGTTAAGGTGCAAAGTGGAAGCATGTGGGAGAAGGAAGGGATGGAACAAACAAAGTAATACAGCAACTGGAGCTGCTTCTTCATGCCCTGAGAAGGAAACGACCTGAGGACCATAGGAAAGTGATGACTGTGTCAGACACTTGGAAGTTCTGTGCATTTGAAGAGACAGGAATTTTTAAAGATCAGGAACTGAATTGTGGAGAGGCTGGGGATTGAAGATAAGTAAATCTGAGAAGAGACTAATTTACTCTATGGCACCGGGCAGGGGTAGTGGATGCGGTGGGAGTTCTGAAGAGCTAAGATATCCTGGCCAATGTTCCTTTTCAGAAAGGTCTGCTGGCAACAGAAGCATGGTGATATCCTGCCTGAGACTTGTCATCATGAGGAAGAAAATATTTTGTATGCATAGTCCAGCTTTCACACTGCTCTTAGTATGAGGCAATATAAATGACATCTAAACTCTAGCTTTTTATTTGTTAAAAGTAGTGAGTCTGAGGGCAGCATGAGATACTGAAAAATCTACCCTGCTATAATGCACTTTCTTTACTACTTGTAATTCTTCTATTAATGTCCTGCAGTTAACGTGGATGCCTTAGTTGGAAGCATCACACCTTCATTTCAAAGCATTCACAACCTGAAGAGGAGATTGAGGCTTTGAGTGTGATGGAATGCATTTGAGCAGATCAAAAAATTTTGATAGAGAACCAAAAAAAACCTAAACCAACTAACTTCTGTTGTTTTCTTTTGAAAGCCAAAGTTTTAAAAAGAAAATAAATTGCCTTCTCCTTTTCTTCCACTAACTATACTGTTATTCCTGCTTCTGTTCTGCTTTGACATAGAGTTCAGTGAGACTTGCATGAGTTTCAGCCTGTCTGTTTTTGTCCTCATCATTAAAAGCCAGACAAGCAACTGGTAATTCCAAGCTTGTGAAAATATGTGGCTGTCTCTATCTTCTGAGCACACAGAATAATGCTTGACACTGGGAGCTGCTGAAGTCAGAGTGAAAGGTGGGTTATCAGGAACAGGTATGATACTGTATCAGACTGGATACAGGGAGGAAAAAGGACAAATGCTGTAGTGCATTAGTAACTTCTAATATTTTCCCATCTTTTAAATATATCTTTAATTTTTCTATGCTTTTTTACTTGATAAGTGAAACAGAAAAAAATGCTGATCGTACCATGTATTTCCTCTTGCAAAATTCTTAGCATTTAGTATGTGGCCATCAGTGTTTTTCTAGTCAGGTTATATAATCTGTTAGTCATTTATTTTCTGTGAACAAATACATAAGCAAAACTGTTAAGGGCTAGGAGCAAGGGAACTGCCGTATAAAAGAGGATGTAGTCTTGAAGACATGTATCCAAAGGTGCTACAGGTGTGGATCAGTTCTGACTCAGAGAGAAGCAAAAGCAGCTTGTCAGAATAAGAACATAAATCTTTAAATTTTTTATTGAAGAACACAACAATCTTAAGATAAAATATGAAATGGTATTGTTATAGCTGAGCTTAGTCTGTGACTGAAAGAGGACTGGAGGTTTTATCAAGCTAGCTGTTGTAGTCAAAGGAAAAACCCAAGCATATCTCCAGGCACACAAAATCTTCTTTAAATTACATAATTGCTGCATGTATTAGTGCCCAGAAAATGTTGCTTTATCTGTCACTGAATAACTACCTTGGTTAGGCTGCACGTTCAGTGGCACTGTTGCCTAAGCTGGCTCAATTATGCTCTGTAGTTTTCCTTGCATGGTGACAGCAAAAGCAGGGGATTAACTGCTCTGAGAAACTGATCTGACTGAAAAATAAAGTTTGTATTTTGTTTGAATGTTTTTTTAGGCAGACAGGTCCCCTGGTTCAATGTGCAAATGTTTGTGCTGATGGAACTGAGTTGGAAATTGGATACTGGAGACATAGGACAGGCTGAGGACACAGTTTTTATTAGGGATGTTTAATCTGGCAGGCCAAGTTCATTCAAGTACCTAAGTGTAAGAGGTATTACATACCTCTCTGGCAAATGCTTTTGCAATTGCCTTAAATTAGCTATTCAGCCTGGTTCTCTAGCAGCAGCTCAATATGATACATATACTGGTCTAAGTTTCTGAGGTAGCTCCATGAAAAGACCTTGTTGTATTAGAGGCATGGATGTTTTTAATTTCTATTATATAATTCTTGCTTTGTATAAGAAACAGTGTGTTTGCCCTCTGATGGTTGATAAAACATTTACTGTTCTAATGTAACTGGAAGTGGAATTTTGGTATCTGAGTGATTCTTGGGCAATTGTCTGTTAGAGAAACACTTTAGCAGTGAAGGTTGGTTCACTTCATTATTGTGCTTTTTATGTAACAAAGGGAAAATTAATATTAATAAGTGGCTAGTGGGTATTTGGAGTGAAGGAGAAAGTGTGCCTGAACATGCATTTAAAGATATTTTGAGCTTGGCTCAATATTCCGGAATCCAAATGTACTGTATAGGAAGGGAGATTGTTTAGGACCAATATTTTGGTACAGATGTTAAGTTAATTACATTTAATATAGTGAAAACAAACCAACTAAATGTTTGCAAGGGGGAGGCTGCTGCTACAGGTAAACTTTGTGTGAGCAAGCACAACCCAAAAAAAAGAATGCGTCACCAGGAGATAACAGGTTTCCATTGCCTACAGCAGACTCCAGGAAAACACAAAGCACTAACTAAAGCTGTTTGTGTGCACTGTACCAAGCCTTGACACACTTTCTGTGGAGATGCAGTATCAGAAAGATCCTCACCCTGATTGAAAATGACTGCAGAAGGTAACAATGGCTTGTGTGCAATTGGAGCTGTTGTGTTTTCTGTGTCAACAATAGCAAAAAAGAAATTATGGGAGTAACAGACGGACAAGTTAAATTCCCTGCATAAATAGCTTCATCTATAGTGATTGCAGTGAAGGGTGACTCTTGCCATGCATATTTATCCAATCATTGGTAATAAAGATGTAGTATGAATTGGCAGGAGGTGTTTTCTTACAGGGTTTGCTACCCAGACATTGCCGTGTGTGTTAGTCTATGAGCAACCTTACACCTTAATTGCGAGAGGTTCTGAAAACTATTTTCTGTGTTGGTGCTAGAATGATTTGGAATGAATAAGTAGCATATAAGTTGGAAAACAAAAATTGTTTTCAGAAAAGCTTTTATGTGTAATGAGGTGTCATCATTTGCCCAACAGCGTGAATGTTTTTAATTCTAAAGAATAAGATAAATTAGTTAGAGCTTTTGCTATTTGAGGTACAATGTAATGTATTTAAGGCATGCTGAGTGAGAATTATGTGAGCTTACTGAAGAATTTGGTTTACAGTAACGTGCATAGTTTGTAAATTACTTGTACATGTTAATCAATTTATGCTGCTTTTCCGTATTTCTAGAGAGAAGTACATTTACTTGTTAACAGAGGTTACTGAGCTAGAGCGTGGTAAATACTCAGCTAGGATTTATGAAGCATGATAGTTTGTGAGAACATTTGTCAAGCTCAGACATGTAGTGATCCTCCATATAGACAATGAAAAATCTCCTTTTACCAGAAGGCATGTTTTACATACTTAATAATATGATTCTGACCATGTCATTATGAGAAACAGCGAGAAACACTAGGAATAGTAAGTTGTCAAGTAACACCTAAATGGGAATGAATTGCCTAAAACTGCCAGTCCCTGTTATTAACCTTGAGTTGTCTCTGCACCTCATGTCAGGATAAAGTGACTTGAGTTATTGGGGACTGTGCTGTCTGTGCTGAAAATCTGTGGGGTGAAAGGTTTTGCTGGCAGTTTAGTGGAACATCTCCTTTCTGCCTAATTTTTCCTCAATGCCTAAAAAGCCAAACAGTGAGAGAGTAGGAGTTGCAGCAGCTGTGATTTTGCATCCATAACCTCCATATCCAAAAGTATGTGTAGCTGTGCCTCCTGAAAAATAAATTGTTAAATAGTCAGCACATGCACATAACCTATGCAAAATCAGAATGAAGGAAAGCTTTTTGGGAAGGAGGTGTTGGGGCTGGACCCAGAGACGACTGAAGTAGTAGAGGAGAAGGCGCTCTCTTATGGGCTTTCAGACTGCCGGAGTTCATAAAAGAAAAAAAACAACCAGAGACCACAAAGGAAAAGAACAAAATCCAACAGGTTTCTGTGCCTGTTGTCGAATCCATCCTGCTAACAGGCCCATTAAGTTGTTTGCAGAAAAATGGGAGTAGTGATCCCATCCAGTACTTGAGCTTTATTTTATTGTTTGGATGCTGTTTGAGATTTGAGGGAAAGAGTCCTTCTGTGACTCAAGGCTTACGTGTTTGTACATGAGGTTTTTCTGGTCACCTTTCTTTTTCATGTTCTTCGTCGAGACCCAGCCAAGGAGGGTGTGGCAGACTGAGCACTACAGGCTGTTTCACAGTACCTTCAGAAGGGCAGGATAAAAGAAATGCAGACAGTGGGGCAGTGCATACAGATGAGGAATATTACATGTCCCAGTGTGCGGTTCCCTGTTGCTACTGTGAACTGGAGGGGCTTTGTAGCTTTTAGGAAAGGCAGGAGAGAGAAGAACAAACTAAAGGCTGTGAATTAGGGAAAAAGTGATGACAGTAAACAACAGAAACTGGTAGGTAACATGCTATCAGAAACCAGAAGGGAAGCAAAGGGTGAAAATTCCTGAGGGATTCATAATAAAAGGATAAGTACTCATTAACAGAGCAGAAAGGTAAGAAATGAAGTAACTAAACTCAATCTAAACTGGCCAAAAAAACAACAGAAAGAAGGAAAACTGTATGTAGAAACTGTAAATGAAATCAGTTTACAAAGGAACTTAAAGAAGTAGCATGGATAACGAAGAACAAAACTTGTAAGGCCAAACCATCAGTAGGAAATAATGTGAAGGATAGTAAAGCAGGGTTTTTAAATAACATATTGGTAGCAAGAAAGCTAGCAAAGGGTGTGGCTTGCTACTATGATGATTAATGATGCTGAGAGGCATTAAGTTTTCAGTCTTTGCTAAGAAGATCAACTAACTGTCATGGAAAAGGCTTAAGAATTAAAAGGGGAGGAACAGTTTAAAGAGTACTTTGGTAAAGTAGGTGTTTAGGCCTGATAAAATTACCTGTAGAATATTTAGGGAATTGACTGAAATAATTTTAAATCTGCTAGTGAAGTTTTGAGAGCATGAGTGAACAGAGAGATTCTGAAGATGGAAAACCTGCAAATAAAATGTGTTGCACCATGGGTTGGCAAGGGTTGTAGGTGGAGAAGAAGCAAGATTTTGTTGTATTTTGATTTTACTAAGGCTTTTGATAGTCTAGCATGGCACTCTGACAAGCCAGCTGGGGAGGGAGGGACAGCATGAAATTCTTATTTAATATGTTTGTAGCTGGATGGAAAATAGTGTTCATCAAGTAAGTCTAAGTGGCTCACTCTCAAACTGGAAGTGAGTTGCCCTGAAACTGTATTGTTCAGTATGACTGACATGAATTGAAAAGGGAGAATGTTTATTAGGTTAGTGAAGGGGTGGTAAGGACACTGGGAGAAAGGATTAGATTTTGAATGCGTTTTGGCAATACTGGAAATGATTAGGGGAGAAACTGGAGTGTGATCACTAGAACTAGTGCATAGTTCTGCTTTTGTTGATGAATAAAAGAACATGCATTTATTGGATGGGGAATGAGGTGCAGGAACAGTCCTGCAGGAAAGGGGATGTGTATGGGGCGGTGATGGTTTAAAGGTAACAGAAGGTGAAGGCTTGTAAGTAATACTGTGGTGCTCAAAAAAGAAGGTAAACATTGTACTCAAATGTTACGCACAGAAGTATTTTCTGTAAGCTATGAGAAAGTATTCTAGTAATCTTCACAGCCTAATTAGGCATCCTGGGGAATGCTGTGCTTGATTTTTGGCACTCATCATGGAGCCTGTGAACCAACTGGAGAAATGCCAGGGAAAGCAGAGGGAAGGATTGGAGATCTCTCAGGAGACAAGTTCAGACCTGACAGAAGAAGATAGGCCTTCACATGAGAAGAAAATAAACTCCATGTCCCAGTTGTTGTGGATGGAAAACGATTGCACAGATTTACAAGACACAAGTCCATGAAGGACTGGCCCAATATAAAGACACGCAGATTGCATAGGCTGGGAAGAGTACCCAGGAAGGGTCACTGTGTACTTGTTCGGTCTTTACGCTTTTCAGGTATCTGTCCTTGACCATTGCTGGAGATGGGACCTTAGGCCAAACAGACTTTNGTTGGTAATATTTTTATATATTCAAATAATTTTGTTGCCTCAGGAAGGTTATATGGCTTTGTCATCACAAACTTTGAATGTGTTCCAGAAAATGGAAGAAAACCAATATGGAAACAAACCTTCTTTTACTCTCTCTAAGCAGAAATTTCAGTAGATTCTGAATGCATTATTTGCAGTGAATGAGTTTGAGAGGTGACTTGACTTTGAAATTTTGCTCCAGTTACAGCAGTTGATGTGATGAGGGTGGTGTTAATACTGCCAAATGTCTGGCATGTACAGGCTTAGCCATATTTTGTCCTAATGTGATTTTCCTGTGTTTTAAGTTGGAATAAAAACTGCAGCTGCTTTAAATTGCCGTAATAGTGGCTTTATCTGTGTTTATTTAATGGACATCAGAATGGATAGTAATGGTGGCCAGTAGTGCCTTGAAAGCACAATGTGCAGATGCCTGTGAGTTTGTGTGTTTGTATATAGTCACCAAGGGGATGAAGTGTATTTCACATTTATTTGTGTAAAAGACTTAAGTCTGAGATTATTCTTAATTGTCTGTATAGTTTCACAGACTGGATCTGATGTCAAGAAAGTTTCCTGTGTAGTATTCAAAAATTGCCTTCCAAACAGCTGTAAATTTATAATTCATGGCAGTATAGTTGTTATGGTATGGTAGGCAGGGGTAATGTCAACTGCATGACAAAAAGTCCATGGATGGCTCTTAGGTTTNGAGAGAAGAACAAACTAAAGGCTGTGAATTAGGGAAAAAGTGATGACAGTAAACAACAGAAACTGGTAGGTAACATGCTATCAGAAACCAGAAGGGAAGCAAAGGGTGAAAATTCCTGAGGGATTCATAATAAAAGGATAAGTACTCATTAACAGAGCAGAAAGGTAAGAAATGAAGTAACTAAACTCAATCTAAACTGGCCAAAAAAACAACAGAAAGAAGGAAAACTGTATGTAGAAACTGTAAATGAAATCAGTTTACAAAGGAACTTAAAGAAGTAGCATGGATAACGAAGAACAAAACTTGTAAGGCCAAACCATCAGTAGGAAATAATGTGAAGGATAGTAAAGCAGGGTTTTTAAATAACATATTGGTAGCAAGAAAGCTAGCAAAGGGTGTGGCTTGCTACTATGATGATTAATGATGCTGAGAGGCATTAAGTTTTCAGTCTTTGCTAAGAAGATCAACTAACTGTCATGGAAAAGGCTTAAGAATTAAAAGGGGAGGAACAGTTTAAAGAGTACTTTGGTAAAGTAGGTGTTTAGGCCTGATAAAATTACCTGTAGAATATTTAGGGAATTGACTGAAATAATTTTAAATCTGCTAGTGAAGTTTTGAGAGCATGAGTGAACAGAGAGATTCTGAAGATGGAAAACCTGCAAATAAAATGTGTTGCACCATGGGTTGGCAAGGGTTGTAGGTGGAGAAGAAGCAAGATTTTGTTGTATTTTGATTTTACTAAGGCTTTTGATAGTCTAGCATGGCACTCTGACAAGCCAGCTGGGGAGGTAGGGACAGCATGAAATTCTTATTTAATATGTTTGTAGCTGGATGGAAAATAGTGTTCATCAAGTAAGTCTAAGTGGCTCACTCTCAAACTGGAAGTGAGTTGCCCTGAAACTGTATTGTTCAGTATGACTGACATGAATTGAAAAGGGAGAATGTTTATTAGGTTAGTGAAGGGGTGGTAAGGACACTGGGAGAAAGGATTAGATTTTGAATGCGTTTTGGCAATACTGGAAATGATTAGGGGAGAAACTGGAGTGTGATCACTAGAACTAGTGCATAGTTCTGCTTTTGTTGATGAATAAAAGAACATGCATTTATTGGATGGGGAATGAGGTGCAGGAACAGTCCTGCAGGAAAGGGGATGTGTATGGGGCGGTGATGGTTTAAAGGTAACAGAAGGTGAAGGCTTGTAAGTAATACTGTGGTGCTCAAAAAAGAAGGTAAACATTGTACTCAAATGTTACGCACAGAAGTATTTTCTGTAAGCTATGAGAAAGTATTCTAGTAATCTTCACAGCCTAATTAGGCATCCTGGGGAATGCTGTGCTTGATTTTTGGCACTCATCATGGAGCCTGTGAACCAACTGGAGAAATGCCAGGGAAAGCAGAGGGAAGGATTGGAGATCTCTCAGGAGACAAGTTCAGACCTGACAGAAGAAGATAGGCCTTCACATGAGAAGAAAATAAACTCCATGTCCCAGTTGTTGTGGATGGAAAACGATTGCACAGATTTACAAGACACAAGTCCATGAAGGACTGGCCCAATATAAAGACACGCAGATTGCATAGGCTGGGAAGAGTACCCAGGAAGGGTCACTGTGTACTTGTTCGGTCTTTACGCTTTTCAGGTATCTGTCCTTGACCATTGCTGGAGATGGGACCTTAGGCCAAACAGACTTTGGTTTGACCCTGGGAGTCTCTTCTACATTCTGGAAAGCATCTGAGGAGAGATGGGAGGAACTGGGGTGAAGTATTAGAAGAAGTGTGCTACATACCTGTTATGTATTATTAGGTACATTAAAAGTAGCTTTAAAGAGAAAAGGGTGGGAGCTAATAGTAGATGGGTCTAAGATGATGTCCTTAGTGGTATCTAGTTAGATCCAAGCAGAAGTACTGGCTTATAGAAATACCTGGGGAAGCAGCAAGCAGTTGGGAAATTCAGGAGTTTCCAGTCATACAGAAGCGACTTCTCTTTTCACAAGACACTTACGACTGTCAGCACTGGCAGTGTTGCTGGTTTCCATGCTGTGCTATCCATGACTACCTGTTTGTGAAGCCAGAGTTGAGATCCTGTCAGCAGAGATTGAATAGCAAGTGTCAAGAGATGATGCTTGTTCGCCTAGATTCACTGTAGTACAAATAAGTATGTGCGTAGAAAACATGGTTATAGTGACAGACCACTTCTTCAGCTTCCTGGAGGTATAGGTGTGAGGTCCAGGTGCTTATTTTGTATGGTTAGGGATTTATATTGCCTTTATTTACTGATGAATAATTTTTAAAATAATTAATTAATTTAATAAANCAGCTGCTTTAAATTGCCGTAATAGTGGCTTTATCTGTGTTTATTTAATGGACATCAGAATGGATAGTAATGGTGGCCAGTAGTGCCTTGAAAGCACAATGTGCAGATGCCTGTGAGTTTGTGTGTTTGTATATAGTCACCAAGGGGATGAAGTGTATTTCACATTTATTTGTGTAAAAGACTTAAGTCTGAGATTATTCTTAATTGTCTGTATAGTTTCACAGACTGGATCTGATGTCAAGAAAGTTTCCTGTGTAGTATTCAAAAATTGCCTTCCAAACAGCTGTAAATTTATAATTCATGGCAGTATAGTTGTTATGGTATGGTAGGCAGGGGTAATGTCAACTGCATGACAAAAAGTCCATGGATGGCTCTTAGGTTTTTCTCAGGAAGAAGCTGAAAAGAGGTTGTACTTGAGTTTAAGCAATGGTAGTGCCTGGATAGTTTTCAGGAGGTCTCTGATTTAAAAGATAATTTAGTTTTGGAAATATGAAGCTGTTCTGTTTTCCTACCCAGTGTGCAGTGTCTTAGATAAACCAGAGAGTGTTTTCTAAGTACCGTGTTCTTGCAACTGGCCGGTCTCTGACTACTCAGCTGAAAGTGGTAATAATAGTGTAATCCATGGAGTTGGCTGGTTGACTTTATAAGATTGAGTGAAGAATTAAATATCTGAATTATGCTTTAAGTCTAAAAAGGGTCAGTCAGCAGGAAACATGCTACTTGCTTGGGGAAGGGATCGTGGATGTGGCAGGGCAAGGGAAGAGGTGCCTAGCCATCAGCAGTATCTGTTGGTCTTAGAGGGTGGGAGATGGTGGTTTTCCTCAAGGGTAGATCTGACAATGCTGACAAAGAGAAGAATGGCTGAACCAGTACAAGGGACAGGCAGGGGGGTGCCATGAATCCTTTGCCATGTAAGGTAGAAAGACACAGAGAATGCTGTGGTCAGGGGGCAGAGAAGAGGAATGACAGTGCCTCTTCTGTTCATACCTTCTGGTGAATCTGCATCTATTCTGTCCTGGCCATGAGTGTTTCTGGATGTGCTATGGTTGGGTTTCTCCCACTCTTCTGATCATGGAGATTAGGGAAAAACTTTTGTATTTAGGTGGAGAAGGGTTTTTTCCTAGTTGTCAGGAAAATATCTCTACACTTCCCATTGCAGACTGAAGCTAGAACTTGCTAGCAACTGCAGAGTTTGGTAAAATGTAGCTTTAATCACAGAAACATCTGTGAATTCTGCCTTTCTTCTGTCCTCTAGGGTTGTGGTGCCCTGTCTTTTGAGCAGACCCTCAGATGATAGACTTTGGTTCGGTTTAGATTATTCCTCCTGTCCCTTTACATCTTTCTCCACAGGCAGCACTGCTACCTTGCCTCTCTCTCCCCCTTTGTAATTTTTGAGTGGTTTTAGCCTCCAGGTTTGCAAAAATGACTGAAAAGGATAAGGGGTGGAGGAAATAGGGAGGAGGGAAGTGTCTGTAGTGCTGGCAGACAGGGTTTAGGAGGCTTTTTGGAGCAAGTTATACCCCTTTGCTACAGGCCTGTTGGCCTCATTTGGCTTTGGATGTCAGCCCGAATGCTGACGTCCCCTGGCAATCCCTATTCCATGTTTGAGTGCTGTATTGCCCCTCCTTCTGCCATCTGGGCCAAACTTGAGCCGTGACTTAACAACAGTGGCTCAAGCTCTGTATTTTGGGTTGTGTTACTAATGAGTGCTAATTTGGGTGATAGCTTTAGCATGATAGATGAGGAGTATAACATATTTAAAGCAAACTGTGTACTAAACAGACTTGCAGGTCTTGTTTGAAGAATAAGTCTTTTTCACTTCCTGGACAGCTTAGGCCTTGGTATTACTGCTTTTTTTTTTTTTTTTTTTTTTTTTTTTTTTTTTTTTTTAAAAAAAAAAAAAAAACCCAACAAAAAACCCAAAAAAAAAAACAACCACAAAAATAGTATGTATTTTGGACAGGAATAAAAATCTGGAAGGACATTGAAGAACACTGATTTTTATTTATATGAGTTTTTGAAATAGATTCAGCAGTAGAAAATAACTCCATTTGCCACTGCAAAGAAAATGTTTTTCTGTAAACATTTCCTAAGCATGGCTATATGAACACAGCTGCCAGAGCAAAGGATGCGGCATCTCATTTCAGTAAATCAATCTGAACTGATTCCAGTTACATTTTTTGTTCTCACACATTACTAAGAAGGATTAAGGACATAGGTAGAAAAGTTTAAGTGAGAAAATCTGTTTGTAGCAATACCTGCCACATGAGCTAGAATATACAGTCAGTCTGACTTCATGTAAATGAGAGACTGAAGTGCTGCTTTACTGATATATATTGGCACAAGCACTCGTTCACTGTGCCAGGCCATACAGTCATTTTTCTAGAACCTCTGTCCTTTTTTTGGGGTAGAAGCTGGAACATTTGTGACTAGTCCTAGCGGTATCATCTCAAGAAGGGGTAGCATAAGTTTCTGCGTTTGGGTCAAGCCCATGCAGTGGGAAGAATTTAAGATACCATTGTTTGTGCAGTTCTCCATAAGTCTAAAAAAACCATGCATGTGTTTACGTAGAATTTTTTCTATTTGCTTTATTGATAATAATACTATTAGACTGACAAAAAATGTCAGGGTGGAAAAATACTTTAAAAAGATGACGATTTCCTCCTGCCATTTGTACTGGTGACATGTCACTCCCACACTGTCTTTGATTCCTCTTCTACTGGAAAATCCTAAATGCTAAGGATTCTGAGGAAAAGGAGGCAGGAGAGTGTGGCATTTGTTTCCACTGTATTTCCGTGTATTTTCTCAGTGCAATATTTATTGAAGGAATCCAGTACAAGCCTCAGGAATTCTGTGAAAGAAATGGTTTTGCAAATGATGAGGAAAGAGATTTTTTTCTTGAAGGCTCATGTGACTTCTGTTGGGATTTTTGTTAGTTTGTTTTTTACCTGTATTCAAGATTAGTCCGTAACAGTCCACTGAATTTTTCCTGTCTCCTCCTACTACCAAGTGATGGTTCTCAGCTGGAAGTTTTCCCTAACTAATCTCTTGTGGTAGCAGGGACCCGTGCTCTTGCCTGGTTGTTCCCTGCTATGTCCCATTGCAGTTGTGCTGGTGACTCCGCTGCGGCGGAGTGCAGATGGAATGAGTCTGGAGGAAGTGTTTTGTGGTTTGCAGTGCTTGGTGTGGGTGGCTTAGCTGTTCTGGGCTCCTTTCTAAACCTACTTCTTCTGCCTGGAGTTAGTTACCTGTATGTCATAACTGAAGGGATTCTTTGCAGAGATGTGTTGAAGAAGACAGAAGATTGTTGCTGATTCTGGGGACAGTAGACTCAGACTTGACTGATCTCTTGTGGAAGTGTTACACGCTGCATGTGGGTAAAAGTCAGCTGCATGGTAGCAGGGCTTGCAGCAGAGCAGTGATATATGCTAGCTGTTGGGCCATGGTTAATTCCTTATAAACCTGAAATTGCTGTATGATTAAATATAACTTTGATTCATCAAGTGAACAGAAAAATTGGTGAATTTCTGCTATTCAGCATTGGCATAGAGGAAATGTTTTGCCTATAGCTCTTGCTTGAGCATATCCAAAGTCATCCCTCGGCATAGTTGAGCAGAGTTCCACGAACTGACTGCAGCTTGATAGTCTCTGAGAACATGGGAAAATCTTGCATGACAGGGGAATCCAGTGCAATGCTAAATAACTTCAGATCTGCCCAGGCTGCTCAATTCCTAGCAAAATAATTACGTAGTGACATAAACTGGAAGATTACTTCATGCCCTGGAGCTTCTTTTATGATTTTCACTGGCTGGGAATTAGACAGTGCTCTGGGCTTTATCACAGCAGCCAGGGAGGCTGTGGCTCCCTAGCACTGCCTCAGAAGGTAAATCTTTTCTGAGTTGCACAAATGCAACTGTGATATACATCTCCCTCCTCCCCAGCTCTTTCCCCATCTGCATCACAGTTGTACGTAGCTCAGCCCTGATGTTAGATCTCCCAGGCTTGGGAACAGGAAAGAAACTCTGCCATAAGATTTCTGGTTTTTTGCATGCCACCTGTTCTCAGAACAGGTGGAGGCAAGGAGGCACTACTCTGATGAAAAAGCTTTGAAGTGCCTTCCCTGTTAGGTTGCTTTGCATGCTGGCAGATGCTGCACAGAACCATGTGCAGCAGTTCCCCATCACTCTGCCCTTGCTGTGTGTGGGTACCAGTGTGTTTGCACTGGTGGGGTAAAGATGGAAATAGAAACCCTGTGGAGTGGGCTATGGTGCAAATATCATATTTGTGCTTGTTGTCTCCCAGTGTACTGAAGTCACTCCTGTAGCCATTGCTGTAATTAGCTGTGTGGGTTAGATTAAAGCTAGCGTAGCAGAACTTAGCCATGTGCATATCCTCTCAGACACATGTGGTAAATGGTTTCTATTCCTTGTTAATTACCAATTATCATCAGTGACAAAGGTTACTTTTTTTTCCTCTGGTGACACAGTGTTAGGGTTGTGGTTGTACAGATGCCAGCTTTAGCACAGCCTTATTTCACAGAGGGAAAGAAACAAGAGAAAGGTTAGTGTTTTAGTGTATGTATAACTGAGACAAATTTCAGGAGGTAACTTCGTACCATCTCTGTTGCTAGTTACCATGCATCTTGCTCCCTTTACAGTGAAATATAATCCCCTAAGAAAAATTCTTCCTACTTAACAGTAAATGACTCTCCTGAGTTGGGAAGACATAAGTTTCCTTTAGCTAAAATTATGTCTCTTACCATGACTGTTTGGGCATGGGGTTGTTTGGGTAGATGTTGGGAATAAATATATCAGTGCATCTAGAAGTGTTTACATCGCCTATGGATCGGGTACTCTGCAGGACTTTGTAATTCCTCTGCTATAGCTGATAGTTGTCCTGTAACCCTGTGTGCCAAGCAGCCTTGGGCAAGTGTGGGGGCTCCTTGCCACTGTGAATTAGGGCAGTTTGTCCTCTCTACTGCCTACTGAGAAAACTATTTAGCCAGACACTCCTGTCTGGAAAACCTCAAAGGCCAGTGGGGTTGCTCAGAGTTAATGGCTGCATGGGTTGCTCCTCAAGTGGAGAGAGGGATGATATGAAAAAAAATGTAGGTTTAACAGTAACATAAAGACATTACAGAAAGAACTGTGTTCCTTAGGCACAGTACTGCCCATGCCTGTTAAGCTTTTGAATACCAGAATGAAGTACTGGAGTGTGCTACCCACAAACTTCATTTGTGGGATGTGAGTCATTTGGTTTAACCCATTTTATAATTTGAATAGATGGTACTTGCTGGATAGCATTTTTCCTTTAGTGCTGTGGCAGTGGTCAGGACAACCTGTATTCAGTTCACTGAGGTTCGAGGTTCTTTCTGTTTGCCACTGTCAATGGAAAGAACTCACTGACTTCTGAAACTAACATTTATTGAAGTTCAGAGGTCAAGTGGTAGGTTCATCTTGGAATGCCTTTAGGTCCAGGATCAAGAAGGACATTAATAAATAAATAAATTTTTTTTTTTTGCTTACTTTATGAAACAGTTGAGTAAAAGATAGGTATAAACCCGTGGCTTTTTAGGAGATACAAAAAGGTTTAATTAAATGGAATCAGCTGAAGCAAATATGAGTCAGCAGCGTGCCTTGGCAGCCAAAAGGGGGAACCACATACTTGAGGGGTGCATCAAGCACAGCATCCCCAGCTGATCAAGAGAGGTGATTATCCCACTGCATTCAGCTTTGGTGCTGCCTCATATCAAGTACTCTGTGCACTTCTGAGCCCCACAGTTTTAGAAGGTCCTTCAGTGCTTCTAGAGGGGGGCAGCAAAACTGGCAACAGGGCTCAAAGGCACATCCTGTGAGGAGCAGCCAAAGACTTTGGGTTTCTCTAGTCTGGCTGAGGGGCACTCTCATTGTGATCTACAGCTTTCTGAAGAGGGGAAGTGGAGAGAGAGGTGTGATCTCTTCTCTATGGTATCCAGTGGTAGGAGATGTGGGAATGCTTGAGACCTACGCCAGGGGAGGTTCAGGCTGGACATTAGGAAGCATTTCTTTACTGAGAGCATGGTTCACCACTGGAACAGGTTTCATAGAGATGTGGTTGATGTCTGAAACCTGTCAGTCTTTTAGAGGATTTTGGACAATGCCCTTAATAATGTGTTTTAACTTTTGGTGAGCCCTGCCGTGATCAGGTAGTTGAACTATAAGATTATTGTAGGTCACTTCCAACTGGAATGTTCTGTTCTATTCTGTTCTGTTCTATTCTATAATACATTATGTAATTAAGAGAAGAGCTGTGGCACTAATGGCTTCATGATGTAATGACATCCAGGAGTTTAACAGGACATTTTTTTGGGTTCTAAAAATATTTGAGGCCACATTATCTAAAATAGTTAAAGCAGTAAGTTATATTAACCCAAATATATTGATCTGTTAGTTACTTTTTCCCATGGTGACATAATTCAGTGAGGTTAATTCTGGGTGCTCCTTTGCTTAAGGGTGATAAATCCTCTGCGTTATTTCAAAAATTTTAGCCTTTAGCTGGGCTGCAGAATCAATAGAAGATAACTCGGGTGGCATAGAGGGTTGAATGGATCGTAGAAGTGTTTCAGTCTTTGTGAATGTAAAGAAAAATATTCAAGCAGAGAGCATGGACAACAGCCCCCACCAAACAGAGAAGTAATGCTGCTGTAGGCTGGCGTTCATACTTTTGCAGCACTGCAAAAGGTATCTCCCATCTTCCATCAACCATATGGGGGGGGCAGTACTGCTCTTCTAAGATAATGTTGATGTTTTTTTATATTTATGGTAATTAATCTCACAGATTTCTGACAGTGTGATATTTCTTCTTTTTTGTTCAGATACCTTTGGGACTCTTATTCTTCCAGTAGTAAGTATTTTTTTCCTTTCCTCCTTCTTCAGAAAATGTTGACTCCCTGTAACTTACCATCCGTTGGTGCTGATGATATATTTTGTGTGTGATCCTGGTTATTTTCACAGTCTCAGAAGAGTGTATTTACTGACCAGTAAATCAAGGATTTTTCAGATCAAATGCACTGCAGCTTCTTAAAAGTAATTACAGGATTTGGGAGCTGATTTCCAGCATCAATGTACACCAGCTATCATAAAACTTGAACACAGAAATTTGATTTGTGGCTTTTTTTACTGGCCAATACCTACATCTGTATTTTAGACACAACATGAAGGCTAATTACAGCTGAAAAAATTGTGCAAAGCAACAGTTGAGAAATACTAAAATAAAAATATATTTATATACAGTCTTTGTAAGGGTTTGGAAATGCACATTCAGTGAAAGTACATAAAAAACCCCAAAAGTGTATCTTGAATTGTGTGTTGTGTGTGAATCCTGAATTTATGATCCTGGATGTTCATCTTGAAAACCCAGTCCAAAGAGTTACCAAAATCATCCGTAAGTCTGGGTATCCCTTAGTGCAGTAGGTTTAAGCGCTGATGTCAAATAAACTGTGTATCTGATTAAATAATCTGGAAGTATTTGATAGCTGGATAATCAGTGGCAATGAGCAGCTCAACATTATGAAGATTATGAGGTTGAAATGCATCTGTATGAATTATACATTAGCAAACGTAGAAAATTCATTCATTTAAAAAAAAAAAAATTTAACACGTTCCTTAATATAATCTGGCCAAGTCTTAAAATGTTCAAGCATCTAAAACTAGACAGGGTACTTTCCTCCCTGTCTTGCTGCTATCTGAAGTGATGAAAACGGACTCGTTTTTTAACAGCAAATTTTTTTATTCATTTGTGTAGCCACAGTAGACTTTGGTTTTATCCAAAGTGTAATTTGCTGGTAGCAGAGGGTGGGTAGTGAGTTTCTGGATTCAGCCTCATCTTTTCCACAGGAAACAGTAGCTGCTTTGTCTGAGGTACTTGTGATGGTGGTTGGTGTAGTCAGAAGTACGTGAGATGGCCTTTTTCTCTCTTGTGTTAGGAGTGCCAAAATGGAGATAGTAATACCATTCATATGGGATGTTTTGACTAAGATAAAATATTTTCACAGCTAGTTCCTACTATTTAGTGTTAAAAGCTGCTTTGCTCATATTTGGGTTGAGAAACAACCCTTCAGAGAATGAGTTGGTGGGGCTGAGGTAGTTACTATTATTGTAGCAATGACCTTGTGGAAGTGTTGTATTAATGCAGTTTCTGGTAGCATGGATGTGTGAAACAGAAGGTGGGTTATGTTGCACCTCAGCCATCCTAATACACTGCCATGGCAATGCAAACCTTATTGTCTCTGACCTTTACATCAAGGAAGGTAAAACAGGCAGTTTTGTTACCATGTTTTGGGAAGGAAAGATCTTTCGAGATATAAAAAGTGTAAAAATCTAGGGAGGAACCGATGCTCTCTGTCATTATTTGTGATAGGAAAGAGATACAGGAAAATAGATGAGGTCTCTAAATGGCATTTACAGATTTTTAAAGAAGAAATCAAAGACAATACTTGCAAGTATGTTAAAATAATCCTGTAAGAGTACAATTCACTGGAATGATGAAACAAAACTAGGTTATTTCCCCCCATTTTGATTTTGAATGATTATAATGTGTCCTGGACTTCTTGTAGCGAATCCTACATGCTTTTTAGGGATTACAGCTTCTTTAAGAAATAGTAATATTCATAAATGAATGTTTGAGGTAATAGTAAGGTAGTATTTGACAGATGCAGCAGCTAAGGCTGTTCCTCCTGTTTAAGATGTTGCAGAATACTTGGCATGGAATTTGGAGGCTGTTGAAATATGTGAATCATATGTTCTTGGCAATGTGTGTACAAAAACCTGCAGCTGAAGAAAATGCAAAATCCATTTCAGTGTGGAACTTTGGATTAATAAAATTAAATTTTAGATGCAGATTTTAAAGGGGGGATGTCTTCTTCCTGTGTCATCATAGGCTTGCTCATGGGTGAAAAAGAGCCTTTTTATTTTTCCCTTCTTGATTTTTTTTTTCCTGGCTTGTTTTTAAAAACAGAAAGTCAGCAGAGGGATAGAACTGTAGTTGGTTCCTCTTTATAGGTAAACACACAGAGAAGGAAATGTATTCTCTACAGACATTTGCATCTACCTCATTTGTCACCCATGACATTTTCCCATGTTTGTGAATCCCTGTTACCTCACTGTGTGCTGTTAAAATGAGCTTTGACAGCAGTACAGCCTTTCTTTATAGGACTTGGTAGGATACTTTTGAAGTGCTGTGCCTGGTGAGTTAACAGCTGTAATTTTCATTACAGTGCAAGAGGAGTGCTTCACTTCCATATGTTATGCTGAAAAATGCAAGCCTGTCTGCTTTAGTTGTCTTAACTCCAGGGGTTTTACTCCAGATTTACAGTTTTAACTCCAAACAGAAGCATGTGACTCTTAAGCTTTTCAGCAGGGCTGCTTGTTGGAATGAGCTGTGTGCTGTGTTAAAACCCTTTCCTTTCTTCAAAGAGACGTTCTGGCGGTACAGAAGCCAGCATCTGGGCTGGGATGTCCCTGGGGTCAGTGGTTGTCTGTGAAGGCTCTGCTCAACTAAAATTCTGGTGTGCTGCAGCATCTCTGCTTTAAGCCTTTCAACCCCTGTGACTGGGATTCCTCCCAGCTAACTTTAGGAAATGAAGTGATGCATCTGAATTATGAGCTCTAGATTTCCTCTGTGCACTGGAAAGACAGACAGAGAGAGAGAGAAAAGAAACCTGTGCATGATTACTCTGATCTTATGTGGTCTAAATTTCCTTGCCAGTGATCTGTCTTTTCTGCCAGTACTGTAGGAGCCTTCAATGTCTATCCAAAATAAGTTAACCATATATAGCTTCTGTTCCTTCATTTCTTAATATTTTGGGAAGAATAATTATTTTACTTTCTAAATGAGTCACAGTATGTGCTGTAATTAGGAATCATTAAACTGCAGTGAGACAAAATCCGTGAAGTTGCTCTTGAAAAACAGTACCTCACCTCATGAGATACTAATTCTGTATTGGATTTTTCTACCCCATTGGATGTAAAACTGAAGACTGTAAAAAAAACAAGTGCAAAGTTCTCTTACTGTCCTGCTCATCTTGCTTACACATTTTATTTTTGGAAAATTTATTAGCGAAAAGCGATGAAGAAAAATACTAGCCCATTATATCAAACCCAAGAAGTTTCTGAATAACTGAAAAGAGAGAGCACAATGTATGTATGTGTGAGAGTGTGAATTGCATATGAGTGCATAGATACTTGTTGAAAACCTGATTACTACTTAAAATTAGATGGAAATGTGTTGAAAATATGCTTCTGTTAACACATTTTCAGGTAATTGTTGAAATAACACATTAAAGTCATGGAAAAAAAACCCTTTCTCTTTTTGAGAATATACATAAATGGACAAGTTTGGGTATATATTAGTTCTTTATGGCAAATGTTTTTTAAATAACAGTATCTTCAAGAATATTTTGGATACCTAACAGAGTCACTATTTCTTTTTAAGCTGCCTCTGAACAGTGCTTCTGGGAATTACGAATTACTGGTGGAAGGCCATGCTGATGGCCGGCGCATCTTCTCTAACCGTACCAGCTTGATGTACATGCCAAAGAGCACCTCTGTATTCATCCAGACTGATAAATCTATGTATAAACCAGGACAAGATGTGCTTTTCCGGATTGTCACTGTCTATCCTGATCTTAAACCTTACAAAGTGTCTCTGAATATATATATCCGAGTAAGTATCCACAGGAACATAGTTGCACGTTGTCATATGTTCCAAATTTGTGACAAATACAGATCATATGTATTGCTACCTGAATCTTGCTATCAAGGCCACTCACATTTAACATGCAGCTTGACTTTTCTCCTAGGATCCTCGGAAGAAATTGATTCAGCAGTGGTTGATGGAGGAGGGTGATTTGGGTGTAGTTTCCAAAAAATTACAGTTATCAATGAACCCTCCACTGGGAGACTGGTCCATAGAGGTGGAAGTGAACGTGAGTATTAACATTGCCAAATCACAGAGAGATTGATTTCTTCTGCTAGATGTGTATAAAACTGTTTACTTTGCTGAAACCAGTTATAAACATGTATCATGAGATGAGCAAATCCTTCTCTCATGTCAAATATTACACAAGATACTATGCAAAGATAATATGCAAACCTCACAAGATTTTCAACAGTATATGGTTTTGTAGAGAAGGATACAAAAACCTGCATACATACTTTATCCTGAGGTCTGTATTTTGATTCCAGAATACAAATGTTACTAAAATAGCGAGGGGTTGTAATATTAATATAAAAGAAAGATCTCATGGAGTACAGTTTTTTTTCTTTTTAAGTGAAATGCCCTTAACGTTTGTTTTGTAAGCAAATACACAGAAATTTGTTATGCCAGCTGTGCAGCCAGTCAGTGTCTCAAGGGTTGAAGAACCAAGACTATTTACAGATCTTTGCCTAGTTTTAGGGGTGTTTCAGCAATTCACAATGACTGATGAGTTACTGAGGAAAAAATAACTCCGTAAAATAGAAGGGATGACTAGTAATCCAGAATTATTGCAAAACAAAACTGGAAGAGTCTGTGTTGCATGTTGCTATTGGTAGTAGTTCTCTCAGGACAATCCTTCAAAATGTACACTCCTCATACACCATGGGACATGTTTCAAAAATACCTGGAGCTTTAGCTGCTCAAAACTCACTCTGTCGGGTTTATTCGGCCTACTTTTAAATACATATAATTTGGGAACTGCATTTCCTATTTGGCTTGCAGTGGCTGTTCAGAGACATTTAGCAAGTATAAACAGAACTGCTTAATGTTACATAATGGGGGAGATGATGGGTGGAAAGGAGAAAAACTCATATGGTCATGTATTACTTGGGAGTAATATTTACCAGTACCAGTTATATGTTTGATAGATTTCTATAGGCTTAGGTATGTGAGGGTGGTGCTCAAGTGAGCGTCAGAACTGGATTTTTCAAATACGTTGTCATGTGGGTGTGGAGTTGTTGCTGTTGTCTGTGATGGGAAAAATGTGTTAAGTTGTTCCTGCTCTCCTCCCTGTGCTCTGCCACTCCTTCCTGTCCCCTGACTGCTGTTCAGTAGCCTCAGTCACGCTGAAGCAGCTGTAGTCAGGCCGAGATGTAAAGTGCAGTGGGTGAAGTGACCCAAGTTGAAAAGCACCTGTGTTTTTCTTTGCCTAGACCAGACTAGTTCACTGATCCAGCTGACAAGCCATCTCCACTCACAGCTATTGTAGGTGCTTTTCAGAAGTTGGGGTCGTGTGGCTCAGACATGGAAACAAAGGCTCGTGACAGTGGTGGGCTCCTTGAACAGCTCACTTGCCAAGCAAAAAAGTGTTTGGGAAATGTTGCTTGGGCTTTCTGCAAAGGCTTGAGTAGTGCTGAAATTAGGAGATAATTGATGAAGGAACTGCGACAGCTGTTTTCAGGATCTGAATGAGTGCCACTCCCTCCTGAAACAAAACCAAAAAGAAAAAAAAATTGTAAAGCTGAAAGAAAAATGCCTTGTAAATTCATCTGGGCTGATGAAACAGCTGTGAGACAAGTGAAGGGAACCTTAATAGACTGCAGTTGATGGTATTCTAAATTTTAGCTATGCTACAGAAGGTTAATGATCCTGGAAAATATATGTCAGAGTGAGAATGTCTCTCCAGTCGTGAGTAACAAGGAGAAAGTAAATAGGGAACGTTTTGTTCCTCTCTATTTCAACACATAGCTAAAGGGCATCAGGTGAAGGAGGTAAAGAGTGATTTCAAAATGACTAAAACTTTGTAACGGAACTGCAGAGCACAGCACTAGCAGTTATTGTGAATACTTAAAATTCAGGTGGGATCAAAAACTGTCTGCATAAATTCACAGTACTCTCCATTGAGAATTGATAACTAAAAAGGCCTTAGGTATCAGCTCAAGACACAGGGTCACTGCTGGCTACTCTGGTTGACGCAGTTCTCTAGGTGTTGTCTATTACTTCATGGTTGCCTTTTTGGAAGATGCATTCTAACAATGCAGGTTGCTGGAGTAGCTGAATACAAAGGAACCAAACCCGTGATAAAAGGAGATCAGGCTAAATGGTTCTTTTTGACATTTAAACTCTTTGAAATTAAAATTAAACTAGAGGACAAAAAGAAGAGTATATTATACTTAAAAAACCAAAACAAAACAGTTTTAGACTTTGGGGTCCAGAAAAACCTGGCTATTCTTACAGTGCTTATCTTTTGGGAATGGAACAGCAACCCAAGACCCACACATAGATACTTATGTTTACTTTCAGGCCCTTTTTTGTTTACACCTGCTCCACTTTAATTTTCAAATTCAGTGTTGAATATAACAACAAAGCAGTATGCCTTATTTCTGCAGCATCTTCACTGGATAAGGGTATCATATGCAAGATACATTAAATGACTGTTGCAATATTCACACTATTACATTAGGTCTGCCTAGTGTATTGTCTCACAGACTTACTTTTCTGATAGCCTGTCAACCATTGGATTAACGAAACCTGCACGACACCTTGCAGAATAAAGGAAAAGAACTTTTCTAATGGGAAACTCTATTCTCTTGGTTGCAAGGGAGTTTATGCTGTGAAATACAAGATCATATGGGATGGGATTCAGTTTGTACATTAAGGTGTGTAGGTGTCTCTATGTTGGTGATATAGTGGAGATTTAGTTGGCGTTCAGTGAAAGCTAGTGAGTGAGTAGATCACTCCTAGTGGATATTCCTAGCTATTATCTGGATATTCCTCTCCTGCAGCAGTTCTGTTGTTCAAGGGAGGTATAGGTTTTATTGTGTCATATATAAAGTTGCATAGATTCACCGATCTCTTCCTGATAACAGAGGTCACTGAGAGCTTAGGTTTACTGCTAAGGAAGACTTAATATATGACTGGGGTTTTTGCATAGATATGTCTACCTATCCTTTACTAGTACTGCCACCTCTGGCTCTGTGTGGCATCCAGTGCAGCTTACGGATCTGTTCAGGCTTTAGGAACATCTTCATGTGGCAAACCCAGACTGATCTCTGCATGACTTAGTTATCCTGATGCCGTGACCTGAACTTTCTAGTTAAATAGCCAGCCTTTCTTTCTCAGATTTCCCTCTTGTCTTTAAGGAGTTTTTAAGTGATTAAATAACATTTCTCTTCTTGTGATTACAGATCAGTTTCCAAGTGTACTGAGTTTTGAGTTTTGGAAGTGCTGCATCTGAATCCTGTTTTAAATCAGGTTTTGGCTGCTTGCTGCTCTTTAACATCCTGTAGTATTTTTTAATAAAAGTTCAGGTGTTAGTACAGCTGTTCCGGGAAAACTCAAGACAGAATAATTACAGTCTGGTTTCCAAGTCTCTACCTTGCATTTTAGTTGGATATCTTATATTTCCTGTTGCTGAAAGACTTCTAGTTTTAGTTGCATGCACCTCCAACCAGAAGTTGTTTCTAGTTAAACGGCATTTTGTAATGGAAGTTATGTATAAATCTATGATCAAATATTGAAGAGTAGTAATGTTTCAGGTGCAACAAGGGCTTTCCAAAATATTTTTAAGAGTATTACATTTTTTTTTAAAGCTTCAGCTATAAAGCGACTTTCAGAATCAACTGGGAATGATTATGTACTTTACATGATGAGTTTTTTAGCTTTTGAGGTTTAATATGTTGCAGTGTGTCCACAGTGAATTCTGTCATGTTCTACTGCTAGGTTAGTTACGGATTTCACATTTGATCCGTTAAGTTTAATGTTGTATATTTAATTGCTTAAAAAATGTGTTACACTTCTTCAAAATCAGACTGTACATAAAACCTTTGGCTTTGGGTGAGTATTCAGTAGTTTGCAAATGTGCACAGATATTCGATCAGGATCTTTTAGTGTAAATAGTGCTGACACTGGTGGGACTCTAGTTTCTGGAGACTGTGCTGTTGAATTTGAACAGAATTTCATTTTGGAGTTTGTTTCCTGCATGTGAAAACAAGGCATGGAAGTGATCATGAAGTGCTTCTGGTAGTTCTGTCTGGACAAAAATCTGTTTTATTTAGCTGTGGAGCCAAGGCGGAAGAGTGCTCCTGACAGGGCCTGTGAGACAATGAGGTAGCCCCAGCAATGCAGCTCGTGCCAGCGCTGCGCTTTTCCAGGGCAAAGCCCTGGACCACACCCAGTCTTTCCTCGTGCTCTAACAGTGCTGCATGTCAATGTCAGAAGCAAATAAGAAAATGGACCCAGACCTGATTCATTCCAGGGACTTTCAGTTGCCAAAGAAGAAAAAAAATCTGTGGGAAAAACAGTTCCTGTGACCTCACTTTTGTTGGATCAGACCCAATGAATTAAAACAGGATGGTTCATCACAGCAGAGCAGAATCTAGACTGTAGTTGTTAGGGATTCTTGGATGTCAGGATCCACAGCATCTAAGGCTCTCCTGCAGAAAGGCTCATCCTCATCATCCTAGAACACTTATATGGATCTCTTTTTGGCGCTTTTGTCTTACTCTGGGCTAAGGGCACAGAATGCAGTAGGTGTTCTGCAGTTTAAGAAATTTAAGATTTGAGCAAATTTAAGAAATTTGCTGATTTAGAGCAAAATGTTGTTAGTCTGGAAGGGCGAGTGTACTTAAGAAGCAGGAGAAGGCATGGAAGACAAAACCTGTACTAGAGTAAAGCAGCTCTGGAAAGAAATGGAATAGGCATGGTGTTGTTTTCCTGTCTTAAAGAAAAACCCTAAAAATCTTTCTTGGGCTGTGCATATATAACTGACTGACTAACTGCTTGTCTCAAAAGCTGCTGTTCCTGGAAACTGGTTTAACAACTTCCACTTCAGTATATTTGAACAATATTTACCAGAGAGACAGCCTTACCCTGATGAACTAAAATGACAGAGTGGTTGAAATGCTGTTACTTGTCCTACTTCAGACCAGCTTGGCTAAAAAATGGGTTGGTGGATAATCTGGCTTGGTATTCATATCATCAAGATGACCAAGTAGGGTCTTTGCCTTTCCCTGAACTATGAAGCATGGCTTGATTTCTGTCACAAAGCTTGTCATTTTAGAGAAGATGCAGCCAGGGGTACTAGTCTCACTGTAATCTCTGTTTTCTGCTACTTACAGTTCTCTTAGTTTTTAATTGTACTTTTTTTTTTTTTTACATCTAAGATAATGTGAAACAAAATTTTATTTTCAAGGGAGATGCTTTTCCACCATGCTATCTGGGGTAACATTTTGTTCAGGGTTTGCTTTATGGCAAGGGTCACATACTTAATATTGGAAATACTTAATATTGGAAATAAAAGCTGTACAGAGAAAAATGTGAGATGAATTTGCTACAGATCATTTCCCTAAGATACGTATTCCTGAGACTACCTGGTAGTAATCTGATTGTGGGCTGATTTATGCATGTCAATGCTGTAGCATTTTGTGTTGCACGTATTATGATTTGCACAAATGTTGTGAAAATAGCTGGTTCTGCATGTATATTTTCAAACCTAAGAGTGTAAATATGGCAATTATTTTGGTGATCAGTGGTTTAATCATGAGATTGGCAGCAGTCAGATTTTTACCTTGATAGGAGTATTTTGTTAGGAAATGTGTAAATACAGATGTATAAAGTGCTTGGTCTGAGGTGCTTAACTTGCAAAGTTGTTGATCAGGTAACAAAAGTTTGTAATTGTTTCTCGGTTAGGTCCTGATCCTAGGGTTTTTACCACAGGAGTTCTCAGTTTATCATCTCTTGCCACAAACAGTCATTCCTGTCTGATACGTCTTGATGTAACCTGACAACTGGTTATCCATATTCATTCTTCTTTTCCCTCCTGAAGAAAATCAGGAAATAAGTGAAAAAATTAGAAAAATAGGAAAATAGAAGAGAACACAAGTAACAGCACATTCTGTAGTTTTTTTATTTCTTTCCTTGATTTTAAGTAACAAATAGCTGAGACAAGAAGATGTTACACGAGTATCTCTGCTGAAGTAAGTATGACTGTAGACTGTAACAAAACTGCAGCTGCCTTTTGAGTAAATGTAGAATCATAAGATTATACATGCTTTTGAAGTAGTCTAGTCCACTAGATAGACACTGTAGGAGCTTCTTGTTTGTAGAAGTTATTAAGATGTGCTAGCAAAGATAGTGTCACATCACAGTTTATCATGATGACTCTTAGTACTTATGCTAGGTAGTTTTATGCTCAGGTATTCCATTTTTTTAATACAGAAACCAAGCATATGTAGATGTCTGCAGACTGGAAGCTGCACAGGCTGTTCATTATATACACTTACAGTCTTCTTCACATGAACTTCTGTTTCCTTCTGTTTTGTAAATATATACTACTGGTCTCTACAGGAGTTGGTAGTGATTGAGCCATAATTTAAAATCACACCATGTGAGAAATTGTAATTTAACTTGAATATGGGTGGGATTTGTCCAAGGAGGTATGTTAAATTTACTAATCTAACCACAATTGTATGTATTTTCTCATATGAATTTTTTCCAATAGGGTCAAGTTCATTATCAAAGATTTAAAGTGATGGAATATGGTAAGTGTTGTTTAAGGGCATTTAGTAGTGATCAGAATCAGTAGTGATCCTCCATTAATTTATACTAGCTTCCCTTTACTGGTGTGACCATTTTAAATACTCACAGAAAGTTTTATTTCCAAATCTTTGGCTTCTCTGAGACTGACAAAAAATACCATCTTTATCAGCTGCCGTCTTTATCTTTGGTAGTTTTAATGATCCCAAAATACCTGTATAGTATGTGGTTGTGAAGTTTGCTGATGATTCTATAGAAGCTGAATAAGCTGAGTGTTTTATGTGCAGGCTGCTTTTATGATGCTTTGTTCTCCTTTCAATAGATAGTCGTAGTCTGGGGATTGGGTTAAAAATACATCTTACCTTTTGTTAGGAAACTTTGGAAACTAGTAGTCTTTATCAAATTACATGCTCTACCCTTATTACTTTAAAAAATAAATATTCCTTCTGTGAATTTAATGCTTTCTGTAATTTTTTTTTTTAGTTTTACCAAAATTTGATGTCATGATAACAACACCCTTATACTACTCTTTGAGAGATGAAGATGTAACTGGTATTGTCTCTGCAAAGTAAGTAAATCACTGATACTGTTGACACCCCCACTCTTAAGAAACTTTGACTCTCTAAGTGTGAAAGTAAAACTTATATTTAGAATGCTAATAAAGCCCCATCTATTCAAAATTAGTTGGTTAGTATCCAACAAAATCCAACTGGATTTTGTTGTAACAAGGTTCAGTAGATCTTCAGATTTCTAGTAAGTTCTTTTGGTCTGGTAAACGTACTTCTAGACTATAGCTATACATTTTCAGCTACCTTATTTGAAAATTTCCTAAGTTTTTGCTTGTAATATGTATTTTGATGCTTTTTCTTTGTTCTTATAGTTCTTTTATGTTACTCTCCAATTTACCACATTCAGGTCTGTAGGTAGAGTAGCTATATTTTATTAGACTACTTGGAAAATTAGGCAAACTTCTATGAACATCCTTCTTGTTCTAATAAATCAACATTGTGGATTTCAAGTATGGGTTTCTTCTGTCAAAATACCTATACCTGTAAATGGATAAAGAATTAAAAGCTCTTGAGAAATTCAGAGGATGCTTCAGTGTAGACTCTTGTGTAAAAAGTATTTTATTTTTCAGCTGAGCCAATATCTAGATGAAACTTTACCATGTATTAATCTCAAAGAGAAATTAATTTTATTTTTGAAGATGAGAGCCAGATAGAGCTACCTGGTATATCTGTCCAAGAAGACCAAAATAAAGGGTATTTTGTGGGTTATCTAATGCCTTAAAATACATACCTTCTGAAGAAGCACTCCATTTATAAGTGAAATGCAGAAATGATTGTGTAGCAAACTATTTAAATTAAATGTTTTGACTTCTAGAAAACACTTCGTTCTGTAGAATCCATGCAACCTGATATTATAAACTATCAAGGCAAGGTTGGATGGGGCCCTCAGCAGCCTGATCTAGTGAGTGGCATCCCTCTCCATGGCAAGGACCTTTAAGATCCCTTCCATCTCAAACCATTCTCTGATTCTGTGAATCTCATAAGGGGGAAAGTTAAAAAAGGTTTTCCTTGCCTTTTTTTTCCCCATTCTGCTTTGCTTTTGGAATCCGTTATATGCCAGGTAATACTTGGTTTCTTAAGTTGTTTTGGTCTTCCACAGGATACTTGACTCTTTCATTTGGTATACTCATAAGGTATTTGAAAGTGTACCTGCCTGCTGCAATAAATTCATACTTAGACACCAGTGAATCACCTGAGATTGAATCCCAGCAGTGACAAAGTTTTCCTCATACATCGTAATTATTTATAGAGAATGACTTCATTCCTGGTGTCTGTTTTTATAGACATAATGCTTATTTGTGCAAAGAGTTTATATTCCCCTTACACTTGTAGATGTCATAAAACCCTTTTTCTTCTCTGGAATATTATTAGATTAAGTTAACTACAGGAATGCTGCCCAATGGCAGTATCATTGCAGGGTTAATGCCAGCTTATGACTGTAATTAGGTCTGATTAGAAAGACTGAGTTCAAATACAAGACCGTGTTATCAGAGTTACTCCTGTAACTACGGTGTTTGATTTTTCTTTCCTTCTGCTTTTCAGCTTTGATATTACTGAAGTGGCTGCATAATGTTTAAAGTACTTTAAAGTTATCACACCTGCATGTATTACTGCTGAGGACTAGAATGATTTTAGGTGTCCTGTCTGTCCCCCATGTCGTTCTTCCCCACCCTCGCTTCTCTGTCGCAAGTGTCTCTTAAGTATGACTTGGAAACATTTATACAAAATTTTTATTTCATTGCTGCTCCGTGACTGCAGGTTGCTACTGTCATCCTAAGAAGGGAGTATGTTACAGTTTTCAGATTTGCCCCAGGTGGACATTGTTTGCAATGATTTTTTGAGACTGTGATTACTAAATAATTAATAATAATTATTACCAAGTATTTGGAGACGTCTCATTTCATGTTAGCAGTATTTGGTAAACAAAATACTTACACTTCCCACATCCCATTTTAACTACTGCATATTAGCTATGATGCTACATCAGTGTTCTATTCAGTAACTTACTTCCAGCTTTTAGCTTAGTATAGTTAACTTTTGTACATTGTACAGCCAATAATAATTTTAATAGGTTTATGCAGCTTGTGTGCAGGAAACAGCAGCACTCTGTATCTTCTCCAGGTGTTGGGCTTCCAACTTTAGTGTTGATAAACTGGTCTCAGTATTGCAAACTCCATGTTTCAAAGGAAAAATGTATTCTAGCCATGTTTAAGGCCAGAGAATAATGTTTTAGCCTTGATCTTTTGCCTTGAGACCTCTTCAGGAGCCCAAGCCCTGGAGGGTGGTGTGTTGTTTGACTTTGCCTAATGTGTTTCAGGTACACATATGGAAAGCCAGTAAAGGGAATTGTAACAGTCACTTGCCTTTCTGTCTCTTACTGGACAAACAAGAGAAATATAACAACAACAATGGAGGTGAGTCGTCTCCTAGCAGTTTGTTTAAGTGTGTGTCCTGTTGTGGGTTAAATGACACCTGGGACCATTCCTGAATGCCGAGTTCAGCTGGCAGGGTCTATGGAGTGACTTGCATGGAGAGTATTAAACTCTCTTCAATTTCCAGCCTAAAGCATCTACATTGAGACTGCTTGTTGGGAATGATCCTTGGCACCTGTGGTCCCTTTGACTGTGCCTAGAAGATATTTTGGAGAGTACCAGTTGACCCAGAGGAGAGCACGCCAGTTGTCTAGGCGGAGCTCTAGCATGGTAGAAACCAAAGCATTTTGCCTACTAATTGTCAGCAATTACATTTGAGCTACTGCAGTAATTGTAACCTGAAGCATGAAATTTAAAACGACATACAGTTTCAATCTGAACACTTAAAAGAGGTGATAGATTCATTGCATTCTTTTTGCAAAATCAGGCATTTTACTTTTGAGATGTAGACTGTGTTTAAAAAAGGCTAAAGTTTTGCTACGTGAGGTGACTAATTTTCTGTTTGCTGCCTTCAGCAGTATTTAGTTTACAAAAACTCTGAGTTCAGATGTTGAATAGGGTATATCCCTCTCCTCAGGCAGGAACTTGTTAGTTGTATTTTTCTCTAAAGCTTAGGTACCACTGTGCTACCTGTGTAGAAGTGGATAATTCTAGAAATTAGGAAAAAAAAAGTAACTTTTTCCATGAAGCATTGTTGCCTCTAAAAAAGTAGTGAACTTCTACTGGATTTAATAAAAATGGTTGCTGACAGCAAAAAGATAAAGGGTCAGCGTTCATAATTTTCTGGTGTTGACACTCCAAAACTTGTATATGGAGAGAGCTACAGAACTTAACCAGAAATAAACTACTGTAGACAGAAAGGTGCCCTCAGCTTTTCTGGCTCAAGTTATTTTTTCCTACATTGCAGATAAATGGATCTGTGAATGTAACCTGTAACAAGCTTATGTTGCAAAACTTGAATGCTGAGCAGTCGTGGCACCAAGGTGACAGCGATTACATAGAGCCGATAGAAATGATCGCAGTGGTGACTGAGTCACTCACAGGTATGTGGCTGTGTGAGGTCTGCTGAGAGAAATCCAGAGTACATGGGGCTGGAAGGCCTTAGTGCTGTGTGCAAGAGCTTGGAGCACTAAAAAAGTATCATGTACTGATGTCAGCACAAACCATCCACATGCGAATATATTATCTGAATGTTGCTTGCCTAGAAATTAAATAGTTTAACCAGCTGTTAACTCGGTTGAATAGAGTTCTGTGCTAAATATTTTTTTAAATAGCCAAGGAATACATTCTAATGAGAGCTTAAAGTCAGTAACTGATCCTTTTTGATGAGAAGAGCAGGCATAAAGAATTGCTAGCATTAGCCTGAATTTTACAAATTTAAGTTTAATCATAAACTTGCCTGACTTGTGTATTTTAAGCCACATTAGTGGAAAGAGTTCCAAGGTCCTATGTTGTCCACAGTTTAGCCTCTTCTAGATGTACTGATTTGCAAACTGAGGGGGTTTTGTGAGTTCATGTTCCACTGTACCTTGCACATTAGAAAAAAAAATCATGTGTACAAAATTTCTGCTTGTCCCAGAAACTAGGTTTCATTACGGACTTTCTGTAGAAACCCTGGCAAGGTGAAGCTGGCTAATTTGGGATTTAATAAGTTCCTTCCTTGTGTCATTGTGACATAGTCTTGTTACACACACAGACAGTACATACAGCACCTTTGTACTGCTGTTCAGCTAGAAGGATGAAGAATGATAGGAGTGGAAATGGGGAAACATAGGATAGAATTATTTTAAAGTCATGGGGAGTAAATTGTATTGCTGCGAAAGTAATATATGTATTAAATGCATGTTGTCTAAACACATACAATTATTCTACAGGAATCTCCCAAAATTCAAGCACCATCATATTTCCAAAGCAAAGTGACTATTTTATTGAATTTCTGGACTACTCTAGAGTTATAAAGCCTTCTCTGAACTTCATAGCTACTGTAAGTTCTTTTGTTTGATTATCATCTGTGGATAAGCAAATGTGACTTCTCCTCTATGCTTAGATAGCAAAGTTTGCCTTGGATTTTTAATTGTAATTTACAGATTGGTTTTCAAATTCCTTCTTTTTTTCACGATACATATCAGCAAATAGTAAACTTTGAGGCATTTGCTCTAGAAAAGGATAAAGTGGCAGGGAATGCTGTAGTCTTGGCAGGATATGTGAGTATAGTTTATCAGCATTCTTATGGAAGAGAAATCTTCCCTAGCTGGTTCTTTTCCATTAGGTGACTGTGCTTTGAAACAACAGATCAGTTAATTGAGTTCCAAACCTTTTTATAATATTTGTATGTCTAACTGTGTGTATATATATTTATATATACACACACAGATATATCCTTTATATAGTGCATTCATCTATTTAATCATCTTTTGCATAATTCAGTTAAAACTCATCAAACCACATTGCTCTCAAGTGAGAGTGTTGTTTCTGCCTTCTGTCCTTTTTCATGCCAGCTGCAGTCCACTCATAGAAGTATTTCATGTTCTTCATTCTGTCCCTCATCTGCATTCAGTATTTCTACATTTTGCAGAGGTTGCAGATTGTATCACTGCATTTTGTTTTAAAAGGGGAATCAGGTTTACAATTCTTGGGCTTTTACTATGTAGAAATGAGACCTAAATAGCAGTGATTTAGGCTGAATATACTCTTCCAGAGTAGATTGGCTCAAGACGTAGCTTTATGCTAGCCTGATCGTTTGGGTTTTGTGCTTTTTATTTTCCTTGACAGCATCCCAGTTTGAATCCACCTGTTTTTTTCTCCTCTTCCAAAGATGAACTGAGCGAGAGATAGCTGAGGCATCTGGCAATTCTTGCAGCTGGCAGACAGGAATGTATCAGTTTTGCTCCCAAAGAAGTGTGAATTAACAGGTGCTGCTGTTACTAATAAGTGGAGATGTGCATATGGTCTTCAGAGAGAGAATAGGAAAATAGTGGCTGATGAGGAGAGGTAGTGCAGTGACATCTATGGACTGAAAAGGGAAACATCAGTGCTTTTAAATATAAAAGTTGATTTTTTGGTAGTGTATAGTGCAGAATAAGAATGATTTTATTGGATGAAAATCTGCTTGAATGTGGGCATAAATTTTGTAAGTTGCAGTGCTGATTGGTGTATGATGGAGTGAAGAAGTTGCACACTGTCAATTTTCGGCCTGGTTTCAGTCTTCAACTCATTTGATGAATTCACAAACACATCTGACTCAGCACCATCTCTGTTCATCTGATTCATTGTCCCACATGATATAAACGTTAGGTTGCCCTTTCTTGTGGTGTTGAAATGCAAGTGATAAAATTAAGTATTCAGACTGTAGGTGGGATATGTATAATTTACCTGAGACACAAACATTTTCAACCACACGCATAATTGGGAGAGCTGAAATGCAGCACGTCTCCTTTCCATCTTCCATCTAGATCTCCCATCTACTTTGCTTCTGCTCTTTTTTTATTCTCTGGAGTTACGAATAATTTTGTTCTTGCCTGACTTGCCTACTTGCAGTGCTTACTAGGAAACAAAAATGAAGCTATTGATGTGTGAGAAATCTGAGGATGTCTTTGTTTTTTTGATATGATGTGAGTGCAAATATATTGTTACATGTCATGTGTTGTGCATTTTGGCTTACCCTGTTTGATGGGTTTGATATGTGTTTTCTTTCTTTTTATTTAGCTAAAGGTGTCACGTTCTGATAGTAACCAGCTGACAGCTGAAGAGAGGCAGAATCTTGTAACAATCACTGCTCAACAGTCAGACCTGCTTTTCCATCACTCTTCACTTTCTCACCTGGAAAATGAGGCAACAGAGGAGAGAAATCTGACAGTCCATGTCCTGAACTACACAGTCCCAGAAAATGGAGTAATTGATGTTGAGTTTCCAATCCTGTCTGATACAAAAACTCTGAGAGTTCAGGTACTGCTTTGTAACATGTTGCTTTGGAGTGGTGGCACACTAAGTTGCATGGACTGGGATCAGTGATATGCTGTCCTGATATCTGCAACAGCTGACATGTCACCGATTGTTATTTTTTTTACTTCATATTCATGTTACAGCTGGAAAGAAAGTGAGAGATCTTGTCAAATGGGAACTAATAATTGCACCAAGATATCAAAGGAAAAAAAACCCAAACCAACAGATACCCAAAACAAGCATAAGGTGGTCTTTTACTAAGTGTACCATGCTCTTGTAAATAGTACCACATATATGAACATCCCAGATTTTGCTGTTTTGTTAAGAGGTTTTTTTTGCACTGTTTTGCAGGCAGAGTTCCTCAGCAGTAAGACTGACATAGGTGTTTATGACGTGTTCAGCTCCCCCAGTCAGACTTACCTCCAGGTTAAAACAAAGAGCCAGGATATAAAGGTACAGTCTGAGACAAAACTTGCCACAATAAAAACAAAATTGCTCATTGTTTTTCCGTACTCATCCATATGAATCATATGTTTTTCCTAGGCTGGGAAGCCTTTTGAGCTGAGCATTGCAAGCAACAAGCCAGTGAGAGAGTACCACTATCTGGTAAGTTACTGGCTTTATATATGGGGACAATCCAAGGTGACTTTTACCAACTTGAGAAATATTCCAGTGAGTGGAATGTGATTAAATATTAGAGAGATTCTGCATTTTTTAATTGTGCTTTGTGAAAGAGGAGGCCCAAAAACTTCCTTTCCACTAGGATGGTCCTTTATGAAGGAGAGCTCTATTTTTCTACCTAGGAGGAATGCCCCTGGGACTGTAAGGAGGTGCTTCTGGAAAAAGTGCTTCTCTGATCTGGGTGTTGGGTTATCTCTGCTTGCAGATGTGAGACAAGGCACAACTGTGAGAGCAATACTGTTTCTGACTGTGCAGAGCACCTGCAGTGGGAGAAGGGACTAGGATGCCTCAGGAGTAGCCCAAACTGTGGCTTTATCAGCAGATCCTGCAGATGCAGGTGGAAGCAGGGGCCTGGTGGAGCCTTGAATGCAGATTCAGGGCTGTCAGGCTGAGCCTGTGGTACAGAGTGAGAAGAGGTGCCTGCTGAGGAAACAGATGGTTGAGTGGACAGAGTGGCTTTGTTAACAAGGGAAATTCATAGGAAGCATTTTAAAATAAATATCTTGGGTAGTGGCTTGTTTAATTGCTCAGCTGCTCTACTGTATCTTGCAGGATCTGAATTGAAAGATTTATTATATGTATCATCATGAGTTTATCATCCTGTCTTTAACACATGCCTGTCTTGTTCACAGTTTGTGTCTTAGTGACCATGATAGCTAGATTCTTCTTCTTTCTGAGACTTTAACAGTAAACTGAATTACGAAAACCTATATAAAAATATATATAAAATTTGGGCATTCATACATGTTTTCTAAAATAGAAGCACTCTCTAGAAGGTTTAAAATAAATGAGGTCCATGCAACCAAAGGCAGAGAACTGCCCTTCATCTCTCTGTCTTCATTAGTAAGTGTATGATGTAGTAGGAACAAATTTGGAGTGAAAAATTGATGCTGTGGACCTGAAATCCAGATATTTTTAGGTAGCTTCAGACTAGCTCTAATCTGATCTGTTAAAATGAATGCCTGCTTTTTACTGGAGCACATTGCTAGACCCCAGTTCACACTCTCCATGAGGCAAACCACAGTGTTCTAAGTCGGGTGTTTGGGAGGTTCACTTTTAAAACTATATGCCTGATCCAAACTCAAATGCTGCTACAGATGACCTACATGGGCCAACCCTATTACTGTTGTATTTTTATGTTCTCATAGCATATGTGTACACTTGTTGTAGTTCTTTACTTGTCTGGAGTGATACAGGAATTAAAACACAGAAAAAAAATCTATTATTTAAATATTACATTACCTACCATGCCCATTTTCACAGAACTGGTCTACCACTTAGTAAAGAAAAAATAATGAAGCACAGCTATGTGTCTCTTCTTCAGCAGCTACTTGTAGAACGAATTGTTGAGCTTATGACATATTGAGGATACCAACAGTTTGAGTGTTACATTTTTTTCCCTTTCAGGTATTATCTAAGGAACAAATTATGGCTTTTGGCACAAAGGCTACAGAAACATTCACTTTAACAGCAGAAAATTCCTGGGCTCCTTTGATATCTATACTTGTGTTCTATGTAGATGAGCTTGGAGTTGTTGTAAATGATGCTCTCACTGTCCCCATCCAGCCTGCTTTGGATGACAAGGTAATTGTATTAAACTTGTGTCTGAGACCACGCTTTTGTCTGAGTGTTGTGTGGTAAGCAGTATTTTAGATCACAAGATTGTAAATGTAAAAGCTCTTTTCATTGATCTAATGGAGGATCTAATCTGAGGTTTGTGCAAGTCTTTGGAAAGACTTTTGATTATACCAGTGCGGTTAGGGTGCAGTTTTTGCGTATTTGCAAGTCCTTTCTACTGGTGCTGTGTTTTCCACATAAACAGATGTACAGCATCTCCTCATATTTTTAATAGTTTGGTCAATTACTGAGCCAGAGATTACTCTGACCAATATAGTGACAAGGTATTGTAAGTGCTCTCAGGGTAGAATTGTAAATGTTTATAAAGACTTTGTTCTAGCCAGTCAGCGGTCACATTGTGACCAGTGTTTGTGCTTCATGTGACTATCCATACTTTAACTCAAAAAAGTTTGAAGGAGAGTGGGAAAATGCCTATTACATCAATGAATTGATTTTTCCAGCTTACTTACTAGGATGAGATTTGATCCTTTGTGCAAATAAAAACCTCACTATAACTGTTTATAGGTGAGACCATCCAAAGTCTGGATGGGTTCAAATTCTTTCTCTCCTCTGGAGACTTTAACACTTATAACCAGACATCAGTGGGGAGCCTGTTTGTCCTGCTGCATGAAAAATGTCTCCATTTGCCTCATGATTTATCCAAGTTACCAAAAGTCCTAGGAAAAAGACTCACAGAGGTTCCCAGCATCCCAAAGGTTCTAGGAAAGCAAATCCAGGGTCTCAATTATAGCCAAAAAACCGACTTCCTGGGAGTTGTTAATGGCTGTAAATATCACTGTAGAATTTAAATCAATGTGGTATTTCGTTTTTTTCTAGATTAAAATATCTTGGAGCAAAGATAAGGTCAAGCCATCTGAGAAAGTCTCCCTTAAAATCAGTACAACAGAGCCAGGATCAGTAATTGGACTTTCAGTTGTTGATAAAAGTGCAAAGCTTCTGGGAGAAAGTGGTGACATAACAGAAGAATCTGTAAGTATATGGGAAAAACGGTTTTCATTACTGTGTGTATGAAAGATGTATGTTTGTGGAAATGTTACACATTATATGCTGAACAAGTAATGTTCTTTGGGCGTGATTTTTAGCCTGTAATTACGCAAGTATTTTTTTACTTTTGCAAGTAACATGAGTGGCAAAGACAGTAAGGCTTAAAAGGTAATAGGCACAGCATTTCCAATTCCAATCAATACTTCATTGTTCTTCTTTTGATAAACTGTTAAGACTAGCAGTTTCTTCTTTCAGAAAAGACAAATAAGTAAAAAAAACCCAAATCCTAATGATTTGTGCTTTGTGTTAATTAAAATTAATATAAAATAAAGAATGTTTTTTCTTGGGAGGGCAGAATAATTTATTCATATTTTTGAATTACCTTTACTTGCAGAAGCTCTACTGCATCTACACTTTGAAAGAGCTTACAATATATATAATTCCTAAAGTACTCAAAGGACATAGCCTAAGTGTCATAAAATATCAGTGGGCTGTATGCTCTATTCTAGGCTTATCTACAGTCTTGGTCACTCTTCCATTAATCTTAAAACCACTACAACTTAACCCCCTTCATCCTGTCACAGATTCTTTTCTCTTTGGCATGAGAGCTAAGCAAGCTACAGCTTGTGGTACAGCTGTATGAATTAGCAACAGTGAAAGTTCTTAAAACTGTGAGTTGGCATTCAGTCTTTGGATGATTTTGGTGGTTTTGTGTTTTTTTTTTCCTTAGGTGCTTCATGAGCTCAATTTATACAGCACAGTGCAGTATTTCCCCCTGGTCAGAGGTTCTTTTGGTGTATTTCAGGTACTTTTTTTTTTCCATAATTCTAGGTTGTTGGTTTTTTTTCTGCTTAGTGATTTGTACATCAGTTGCTAGAAAAAAATGAACTTTCTAACTAGACAATGTACTATTTTCATGGCTTATATGAGTTTTGAAGTGTGAATTTTGTCAATATGTAATACTCTTAATGCCAAGGAATATATTTACACTTCCATAAATACAGGCTGCGTTATGCTTGATAAAGTCTTCACTTCGAAAAGTTTTCAGTCATTATGGCAATATTCAGATTCATATCATCTCAGTTTTGTAGGTTCCTATATATTACTAGCTTTAGTTCTATGCTTGCTTCATGTCTTTATTTACCTAAAAAGAAAGAAGACATAAAGAAAATAGATAAGCACTGTTGATGTCCTGAATGTCCTGTATTGAGATATACTGTATAAATTTTATCCAGAAATGCAGCCTTTGGGTATCAACTGATGCAGTTCTTGAGGATGATAAGGAACATTTTCTTTGTAAGTAATACAACAAATGTAGTCAAATGTAATTTACTGAGTGGGGAAGGAGGTCCATGGGATAGGGCCCCTATTATGTCTTCTTACTGTGATGCATACAGGTTGCACCCAGCCTTGCAAACTGTTACCCTTTCAAAGGTTCAAGACATGCAAAATTCATACTATCAGCATTTTAGAAATTTTCCTTTTTTACTGCAGCGACATTATCCCTTAAAAGCCTGAGGGTGAGTGGAGTTTTTATTTGCAGTTCCAGCTGATAAATGTTGCAGTGGTTTTTCATGTGTAGCCACATTACACCAGTTTCATAAGCACTCCACAGAGGCCATGTAGAAATTTGTGTGAAACTTTTTTTTATCCTTAAAATAAAGAAATTCCTAGTGTCACACAGTAGTCTTATCATATGTCACAAAGCTATAGATTAGACTCCAAACAATATATTGATTTGACTTTTCTTAACTGTCTTTATTTGAGTTTTTTAAATATAGATATTTGTAGGTAGGACAGCATTTTTTATTTTGTAGATGGTGGAATGATACCTATAGAGGATGGTTTCGGTGATGATATGCCGGTATCTAAAAATGGACCTCCTGATTTCAGCAATCTCTATGTGAGGACACATTTTCCGGAGACTTGGCTTTGGATCGACACTGAAACAAGGTATAAGTTAGAAGCAAATGGAAACCGATTTGCATTTGCCGTTTTTTTTTTGTCGGTTTCAGTAGCATTCTGCACCGGTGCTGAAGAACACTGCTTAAAAATGTAGTTTTATTTATATTCTGCTACCACCTAGAGGCCACAAGTGGGAATAAAGATCGAAAAAATGAGTTTTACAACTGCACAAGAGAGGATTATGCCTGACTGAAGACCAAGGAGTTTCATTATAAGCTAGATAAAAATCCTGGAGACAAAAGAAACTCTGGCTTTTACAGATGGGGAGATAATGGATAGGAGGACCTGGCCTTTTTCTCTACAGGAAATAAAAAGATGGTGACTAGCCCAGAAAGGGGTGTCTATTGCTATCTGCACCTAATTCAGTGAATAGTTGAAGTTATCAAATGATGGTGAAATCTGACCTGTGTTGTGAAGCACAAGTCTTGTATTCTTTTACAGCTGAGAAGTTCAGGAAGCAACCATCATCTGGGATTCTTTTAAAGGACCTGTAAAAGTGGATTACGTGTAATGTGATTCAGTGTAATTACCTTCAATTCATGTAATTTAAAACAATTTAAATTTTTAAAATAATTTTGATCCCATCACAGCATTTCTGAATGGTTAGAAAAAGAAAAATGGATAATGAGCAGCTTTTCTTTCCAGGAATTTGCACTTAATTTTTCATGCATTTTAAACATATGTGTCCACTTACTGATGTCTGTAAATGGATGGTTTTGAAAGTCTGCTCTCCCCTTCTGCCATCAGATCTGACACAGAAACCACGATGGATGCCATTGTACCTGATACTATCACATCCTGGGTAGCCAGTGCTTTTGTGATCTCAGAGACCGGCGGGCTTGGAGTGACGAGTTCTCCGGTGGAGGTACCATCTCACTAGGGAGCTCTCCTTTAAGGCAACACTGTAGGTTGTTGCTGGACTCTCTGATTTAGTTCTAGCAGCAGCATCTCCTTATACTAATGAAGACATTGAGAGGCTGTGTGTATTCAATCTGTAAAGAAAACATCATCACTGAAGACATACGTGATACTGTATCTGCCTTGCCTTCCTGCTCATACAGTTATCTAAGACTCCACACATATATTTGGATGCCTATTTCTGTTGGAGCATTTTTTTTGTTAGAGTACTTCCAAGATGTGCCCATTTCGGAATCTTTGTAGAAAGGGGGAATGACTACTTTGGAACAGTGTTCCATGTTTCTTTGGCTCTGCCCAGAGAGCATTCCATGAGTTGGTGATGTATGCGGTCAGGTTTGCACAGACTGGCAGGGAAGAGGTGGCTGGGATGTGAGAGGCATTTGTCTGCTGCTCTGCTAACACTTACCCCATCAGGGAGAACAGGAGAGTTGATTTAAGACTGAATTTATCTGTCAAAAGCAGTCCTGGAATAAACAGGTACAACCTGTTCTAGGTAAATTTGCAGTGGGGCTTGGATTAGACGTTATCCAGAGGTCCCTCCCAACACAACCGTTCTGTGATCTGTGATAGGTGCTAAGTTTTGGATGGCTTAGCTTGAGGACCAGAGTGGACACTGAGAGCTAGCCATGGGATGAGATTCTTCTTGCTCCCAAATTCCTGTGTCCTGAGGCTCTTTTCATGCTTCCAAGTGTTTGAGGAGTTTAGCAATTTAGGCTAAATTCAGCACTCCTCAGGTTAGATCTCTAACCTGAGATTCCCAGTGTACAAGTGCAGTTGTCCTAGGATCACTCTGTATTCACAGAAACCGCTGCTTAAAGAGAGTTGTTGAGTCTGTTTAAAACCGGAATGAATTCTTGAAGTCTCATTTAGCTAGTCTTTTATATGCATAGAATAATCCTTCCATTCATTATGTAAAGATCCTTGAGAAACTATGTTCCTATCAGAGACAACTCCACTCACATACCTAAGTTTAGAAAGGTTGAGACTGTAGTAGTGGGCCGTAGGTTTCCATCTTGGTTCCTGGACTAGTGTAAGCATAGCTTGTAGACAGCCAGCTTATCCATTTAAGTTCCCATGCCCTCAATTCTTGGGGAGGGGCAACTTTTGAGATCCAAACGGAAATCTAGGTCCAGATTTCACAGTTGGCTGCTCTACCAGACACAAAGCTTGTGCTTTGGACATCCTGATCTGAACCCCACTACAGAATTTGGGGCCCGATCTGGATTTTGTGGCTAAGGCTCCTTTGAGACTGGAATCTTGATTCTTGTTTCTTTTGGTTGGCTTGGCAGAGATGGGACCGAAAGAGGAATAGTTTTCTGATTAAAACTGTATGGAAATACACACTTGGCCTCTCATCCTCAAATGTGAGAAGGCTGCAAGTAGAACAGATGTTGAGATAATAATGTAGCTATAATCACCCACATGCACTGTTCAGTACTTCACTATTGTTGGCACATTTAGATTGTGCTTAGAGTTCCATATGGCTGAAACATGTTAATCAGTACCATACAGAGAGGCAAGTAAAAGGAAGACATGAAAAATGTAATGGGGGAAATAAATAAGTGACATCTATGTGCTTTATGTCATGTACTGCTTTGCATCATAATTTTTTTTGACTTCTCCTACACAGTGTCAATAATTTTACTCAGTTGTATTTTATTGTAATATACTGGCATATTCCTGAGTGTAAAACTTCAGTTTTGAATGAAAGAAAGAAAGAAATTTAAAAACTTGGTACATAGGGAAAGCCTTTACTATGAACTAACCAAAAAAGTCTCTTTCAGAACTCCTCTGGTGTTTAATATCTGAAGAAGTTTATGACACTGAGAGCTTTAGCAAAAAACTTTTTTTTTTTTAAAGAAAGCATTGGAATATTTGCTAGCTAGAAAAGAAAAGCTGAGGGATTTTTGCTTCTGAAATTCAAAATACTTGGAAGATTTTTTTAAATGCAAACCAAATTAAAATAATTTTTAGTTGACGTTTCAATAATGAAGGATATCATGTCTCAGCCATTCTTATTGTACAGATGTTCGTAAACAGTGAAATTTTGATTGCATTCGGCTTGATGAGATGTTAACACTGACTTCTTAGAGCCAAGATTTCTTCCAAAACGCTCTGTTCACAGATAAAAGAAACTGCTTGCTGGTATATTTCTGCAGTTTTTATTTTAATTAATAAAGTATGTATTTTTAGAAGTATAACTAAAGAACTTAAGATTAATCTTATTAAATAAAAAAAAAGCACTGTGAGGTGGTGTTGAGTTACAGAATTTGGGTGAGTTAGTTATTTAGTTACTATTGTATTGACATGAAAGTAGGTCAACTGACAGAGTCTTAATCATTCATTATGTGTGTACTCAAAGCAATTCACAGTTACCTTAATGAGAGTTCAGGACAGATCACAGCTTCCAAACTTGCCTAGACTCTTTAGTTCTAATTCAGTTGCCTCTGTTGGGACTGCCCTGTCAAAGCTGTCAGCAGCTCTCATCTAAACAGTATCTCTGAAGGAGCTAATGACCAGAAGCATCTTCACCTTCTGTTTCAGCCCTGCAGTAATGCGTTTTGTCAGCTGTAGAGTACAGCTAAACATACTCTGTCATTGAATTTAAAAGTGATCAGAAGACAAGTTGTTATAGTAATTTTCTTTCTAGTCTCTGGGTGTAGGGGTTCATGACTGATTTTGTTTTGCAGCTAGAAGTTTTTCAACCTTTTTTCATTTTCCTGAACCTTCCATACTCCGTCATCAGAGGAGAGCAGTTCATTTTGGAAGTGAACATTTTTAATTATTTGAAAGAAGAAGCTGAGGTAAAAACCAATTTCTTTATCTTTGAATGTTACTCAATAATACTGCAGGGTTTTCATCACGGGTGGAGACCATGTCTTTCTTTGTGAGAACTGGAGTATTTTCTTTCGTGGGCAGACCTACTTCTCTACACACAAAACAGGTGGCAGCTTATGAAAGCAGCTTTTCAAAACTAACACTTTGTATTGCAAATATTACTGTAATTACAGGTTACTGTGATCCTGGATATGAATGATGCTTTTGAAATTGTTCTAACATCCAATGAAATAAATGCTACAGCAAATCAACAGTCTGTATCTGTACCAAGTGAAGATGGGAAAACTGTTCAATTCCCAGTCAAGCCAAAACAGCTGGGAGAGATTCCTATCAAAGTGACAGCAATATCATCTGCTGCTTCTGATGCTGTCATCCAGAAAGTTTTAGTAAAGGTAAACAGTCTGCAGCTTGGCTTGTTCCTGCAGTAAATTGTTCCCAAAAACAGGCAACATAGTGCAGCAAAATGGCAAACCAGTGTACTTGTCTGCCTCTTGCTCTGTATGGTTGGTTTGGGGTCAGGTGGCTTTAAGTAGAAAACACTTACTTTAAAATAATTTGTCCTTTAAAATTGTTTAGATCCCTGTCCAGGAATGAACACACAGATCTGTTCAGCTACAGATAGTTTGTCCAACACTTCTTGAAAGCAAGGTGGAACCTATTTGTGTATCACTGAACCCCTGGTGCTGCAGCTAATTTAGCAACCTGTGGAAAGTGGACCTGGTAACTGTTTTGGATAAGTGCAATTGATTTTGGCATACACCTGGCTTTCATTCAAAGCTTATTTTAGATGAACATTTCTGTATTTTGCTACTGGTCCTGGAATTTTAGCCTCCTGACTTTCTGGTAAACCAGACACTGATAAGGCTTGCCTGGCTTTGGATGTCTTAAGTCTGATTCATGTTAGGCTCCATTTCAGTGGAAGGTGGTAGACATTTGTACATCGCATCCTACAATAAATGCTTAAGATCATAGAATCAGAGAATGACTGAGGTTGGAAGGAAGTAATACAGCCTTCCTGCTCAGGGCAGGATCAACTGCAGAAGGATACTCAGAAACCCTGTCTTTATCTTTATAGGCTGAAGGATTGGAACAGACATATTCTCAGACAGTTCTTTTGGATTTGACTGGGAATAAACGACAATCAGTGTCAAAAACTTTGGAATTTACTTTCCCTTCTGGTGTTGTAAGTGACAGTGAGAGAGTGCAGGTCACTGCTGTTGGTAAGAATTAACTTACTCTGTTTCTATCATTAGGGAATTGATTATGGCATTAATTGTTATTTAATTGCAATATAAATAGGTTGATTCATTAAGTCACAGTAATTTACCATCATGCATTAGGCTAAACACAGAAACACCTTATGGATGGAGTGTTTAATTCCTTAATTTGTTTAATTTATGGTAATATGGTGTTTGTAAGGTATTTTCAGACTTGGAGAGTTGGATTTTAGTCAGGAAGTTCCTGCAAAGTTTGCTGATACCCTGTTCTAATTATGCTGTCTGCAGAATGAAACCTATAACCTGACTAATTGTTGTTTACTGTGACACCTAGGCTTTGATAACTGTAGGTGAGAGAAGAAATAAATGGAGCTTCAAATACATACCACTATTGAAACATTTTCCTGGATTAAATTGATTTTGTTTATGTGCAGTTTTGTTTGGTTGGTTTGGGGGGTTGTTTTGGTTTTGGTTTGGTTTGGTTGGTTTGGTTTTTTTTTTAATGGTAGCTGTTTGAAATTACTCTGTAGTTGGAAAGGTCTGTAGGGAGCTGGGCCAGTGGGCATAAAGTTGATCAGTAGATGAAGTATCTTTTCTGCCTGCTTAGTGGTGTTTAGTAGAAACATTCCTAATATATCATATTTTCTCCCAGTTTAGATTATACCAGCCTTTATGTGTGAGGTATGCATTTATTTGAGATAAACTTTATTTTATTTTGATTAAATTTTATCTTTCAGGTGATTTACTTGGACCTTCTATCAATGGTTTGTCATCATTGGTTAAGATGCCTTATGGCTGTGGTGAACAGAATATGATCAATTTTGCTCCGAATGTTTATGTTTTGCAGTACTTGATTAAAACCAGGCAGCTGAGAGAGGATATTAGATCAAAAGCTGTATCATTTCTGAGAAAAGGTCTGTATGCATAAAAGAAAGATGTTAGATTCTTAAGAACTCTTCGTAGTAAAAAGATGCTTGTGACTCTGCATCTGGTGTTTGAAATATTGCTCAGTTTGGGTCATGAGAACTGGAAGAAAAACTTTTTTTCTTTTTCCCTCTTTATTATGGGCTGACAGAATTAGACAGCAGATTATTTTGTTTACAAGGGCAAGTTTTCTCAGAAAAAAATTTTGGTTTTGTATAATTACTTTTTTCAGATGAAAAATGCATCTTAGAAGGTAGTTTGTATGGATTTCCTAGATGGTTGTTACTTCTCATTTGATAAAACCACATGTGAGCAAACATTTCTGATCTCTGCCTGAGGCACAGAGGTTTAAAATGAGTCAGTGAGCAGAGTGAACCACATTCATCCCATGTCTTCAGTGACACCATCCTGACCTGACATGTCCTTGTAGAGCTCAAGGAGTGGCATTTGCTCTCATGGCTGGCGTTTTTAGACTTGGTCAGACGTGAACTCTCTGCTAGAAATCAAAAGCTGAAAAATTTTAGTTGGAAATTGTTGTATGTTTGAATCAGGAGATACTCCAGAACATCACAAAGTTTGGAGACCACAGTTGCACTGTGGCTTTTGGATCAGACAGTATCTAACTGTGGTGTCCCACACTCTCCACGTGTCAGTCTCCATGCTGAGAGCCTGGTTCTCAGAGAGCACTGACACCAGCCCCATGTGAACTACACCCCTACTAAGGCATCGTGATGACATTTTCAATTCTTGTTTACTCTCTCTAAGTCTTTTTTCTTTGATTTTTTTAAGTTGTTGACATTTGCCTTGGAAAAGGCACAGCTCAAAATAAATTTTCCTTTCATCTAGATTCCAATTTTCTGTCAAAGCTGTTAAATAATTTTTTTTCATTTTTTAAACCCTTCCTACTACATGGTTTAGTTGAAAAGTACAGTGGGGAGGAAGAGATGTGTTATGTAAACAGCTACTATGGAGTTTGTAAGCAATCTATCACTCTTTTAAGACTAAACTTTGGTATCATAATTTTCTAAAGTTTTCCAATAGTGGATTTATTTAAGTTATTTCAAAACAAATGAAAATTACAGGTTTAAGTGTCACTTACATACAAAGTGTATTGTGTTCTTAACTTCTTTCTGAGGCTTTGAATTGAGGTACGTGTTTTTAACACTGTAGGTGCCAAAACAGTAAGTATGCTGAAATATTTGTAACCTTCAGATAGAAAAGAACCACAATCTAAAAAATATTCTGGTTTTTTTTTTTTGCTTTATTTTAATAATTGTTTTCTGTTGTTGCACTGATTTTTTTTTTTGAGTGTAGTATTCAAGCTGAAATGTATCTTTAGCTTAAGATGTAATTTTTATAGGCTCGGTTCTTGAAAGGATTGTTACGAAGTTTAATTTAAAACAGACTTTATTTCACATGTCATAATTCACCAAGTATTTGAAAAAGTAACCTCAGAATCTGAAGTAAATATAAGTAATTTATGGCTAAATGCTTGTGAGAAGAGGGGATCATATAGCTAGCAGATACTGCTATATGATCTTTCTTTCAGCAGTTTTATTTACTTAGAACAAAGGCAAAGCCAAAGAAAATGTGCCTTTTAAGCACATTTCTTAATTGTGGTAATGACAAATCCTGTCTTTAAATCACTTTTTCTGAAATGAAAGACACCTGATGGGTCTGAAAGCTTTGTTGTTAGACCCAAAGAGGTAAAGATTTTGAGCAGAATTTCCAAGCTATTTAAAATGTGAGATGCTTTAGTCTTTAACATCTTTCTGAAGTCCTTTCCATCCTGATACATTCCTCTTTCAGCTTTGTGAGCTTTTTTCAGCAAGCCTCTTACATCTCTTGGGTTCCAGCCAGTCCTTTGAGAATAGTAGTGGACATCTTCATAATAGGATCCTTCTTTTCCTTGCCTTCCTACTTTTATGTGTTGACATTTGAAGTATCATTTTTGACGTGTGATTGAGTGTCTGTTGGACTGAATGTGGTGGTTCGCAGCCTCCAGGTCTCCTGTTCCAGCATTTCTGCAGGCGTTCCCATGTCAGATGCGCTCGTGTTGGGAGACTTTGCGTGACTGCAGCAGGGTTGGCACTGAGACGAAAGCAAACAGAATGTAGGAAATAGCTGAGTGATCTCTCTCTCTCTGGTTCTGCTCATCTTTCCGATCCCTCCCAGTCTTACATTCTGAGATGAGTTTGTGCCTGTGTAAGGGCTGCTCAGCAGTCCTTGTCAAGCAGGCTGCAAGTTGTAGTTTAGTGCTTTTACACTACCAGCAGGATGATGATTATAATACTTATTGCTGTATATTGCCAGTTCTGCAAAGTAGAAGATGACCTTATTTTCAGACCTTGCAGTCAGATAATTTTGAAGAGGAAGCAGTCTGTTTGTATATATATATATGCATTTGTTTGTGCTCCTCATAGAACATTATTTGGAGGCTTAAACTTTGGCAGTGACTTTTGCTTTTCTTGAGGAGAAGTGCTGCTCATTTGTCCTTTTTTTTTCTTTCCATTTAAGAGTGCTTTACTTAGTATCATTAACTGAGATGACAGGTATGTCTATGTCTGAAAGACTCACCAGTTTTAGTGATGTAATTAGCCACTGTCATGCTAAATATATAATAAACCCCTTATATTAAAGCAAAAATTTCAATTGCAAACTCTTACAAAGAACACTCAAAAACTAAATTTGTTGCTACTGGGATTACATGGGAAGGTACCCAGGTGTACTGTAGTGGTTCAGATTCACAGTTTTATATCTCATTCTCTTCTATTACAGAGAGACTATGACTAGGAATTCATCTTACACTGGCACTTAGACTGAGGGACCAGGCCATTTGTTCCTCATTGATTAGGGGTATGGTTCACTCACTGTGTATCTATAGTCAGGATAGTACGGAAGTGAGTGATTAATCCTTTATCAGTGAAAGCAAGGAACATTTTACAGGGTTGTAGTTATGGTTGTAGCTGGATGGACCTCACAGGACATATTTGTGTAAATTCATTCATTTGTGTAGGACTTACTGATGGTTGCCTGAGAGTTTTCTTTCTGCCTGTCTGATTCTGTATTGTGTCTGTATCTATCAGGTCTTTGATTAGTGAGTATACTTTCTTAATTATAATAGCTAAAATAGTAAAACCAAGGGAAAAGACTAAGTGGAGGGGAAGAAAAGATGTCTTATGAAATGCTATAAATAGATGCTGTTAACTGTTCTGGATACACAAATGGCAGGCAAAATGGAAGAAAGGCTTTAGACACCAGAAACCAGTGAGTAGCACATCATAGGAAGCTCTTTAATTTCTAACATTGACAGAAGTCATCCACGAGTGAGAATGCTACTGGTGGTTGTGAGCAGTTGGTGAGCCTTTGAGTCCCCTTTATTTTGGATGTCCTGCAGCCAGGAGGAAGCTGCACTTGTTCTGGATATTGAGAAATCTTAGGATAACATTTTAAATAGTTCTTCTCAGGATTTCAGGATCTTCAGGTCTTTTGAAATTTTTCACTTGTTTCAGAACAACCTCTTCCAGCTTACTTTTTCTGATAGCAAGCCTATTGATTTGGCAAAAGCCATCTGAAGAAGAGGCCTGGTTTTCCAGCAGCATTTGTAGCTTTGCCCTTCCAGTTGGAAAACCATTTTTCTTGTCCTTCCTTCTGCTGTAAATATAGAGCATTTCTGTAGGTACACAAGATCCCCAAAGTGATGAAGCATTGAACTATAGCTGCATCTCTGCTCTGCTCTCACTGCTCTGGTCCTGGAGCCCCTGAGTGTGTGGGAACACATCTCTACACTGTTTGGGTGGCTCATGAGCAGCAGCAGGAGTTTCTGGTTCTCCTTTTGTAGATGGATCCTTTATGTTATTGCTGCCTACTTTGTCATCATCTCCTACATGGTTTTGTGTGTTTCTGTGTATTTGTGAGGTTTTTTTAAGAAATAGAAGCTTAAGTTCTGCCCTTCTCAGTCTTAGAAAGTGCCTTGCTTCATATCAGCAGTTTCAGTTCCAGTTTGTGCTGGAACCCGCATGAGAGGAATGTGTTCAATACCTGTCTCTACTTTTCCACTTCAGGCTACCAAAGAGAGCTGCTTTTCCAGAGGGATGATGGCTCTTTTAGTGCCTTTGGAAATGAAGATCCCTCTGGGAGCACATGGTGAGTAGTTCTGCCAGAATCATTGTGGAATTTTAGTATTTTAGATACTTTTCCCTACATCTGAAAAGTTTTTGTGAAGCTGGTAAAAGTTTCCAGCTGTATTAGCCTTCTGCCTGCTTTTCATTAGGTGTTTAGGCCAACTCTAAGGTCTTTCTTGCTGGATAACATATTGTCAAAGTCATTATTGGGGCAGGGCTTTTTAATTTTGAAAAAAAAAAAGAAAAAAGAAAAAGAAGAATAGATTTAACCAGGGAAATAGTTTAGTCTGAAAGTTATTTCTGTTGCTTTCCTCAAAGGAATGAAGAATAACAATTAAATTAGTTATTCTTGCACTTGACTGAAACCATTTAGGGCTATATGATCATAACTGCCTCAAGCAGATTTTCAGTTATCTCTGTACTGGAGGCTGAAGATTGACTGAGACATTTTGTGGGGGGTAAACAGAGTTATTGATGGTAAAAATTTGTTTTACTTGCCTCTCTCACACTTGCTTTTATTGAGACTGTAAACACAGATGAAAAAGTCTTTTCAGTGCTGAGTTTCACTCCAGGAAGCATACAGAGCATAGTCATGGAAGCCAGATAGATAACGGAGATAAGTTCCAAAACTTTGTTCAGCTAACCCTTGTTCCGTTTAGATGTACTTGTGTATTTCAGTACCTGCTTCTCTCTTTGCATAGAACCCTCTCAGTTACTGTGCCACTGAATGAGACTTTCTTCTGGAGTCAGTGGGCATCTTCCATTGACATCAGCAGGATTTACCTTTGACTCAGTATTGATGGATCAGAAGATGAAGATAATTTACCTGTACTGGCAACTCCAGTACTTAAATAGTGCAGTGACAAGTTACATGAATGCACATTTGGAAAGAAGGGAGTCAAGGGATAGCTTGGGATTATTAATAATAAAACAACAAAGGTTGTTTCAAGGATATCATTACAGGGATAGTGGTGGTAATTAACATCACTGCATTACTTTGTAAACTAACTTCTGTCCAGTAGCAGAAGGCAGGAGACCAACATTTGAATAAAGATATACATGTGCTGGCAGACTTAGAATCTATACTCTGTATTTATATTTGAAACACAGCAGCTGCAGAAGGGGTGATCATCAGGAACAAGGACATATCTTAATTTTTTGGTGGGTTAAGTTTAGTCTACTGGCTTATCTGGGTGAGGCATGCATTTTGCTCTGCTTGGGAGGGGTGTGTAGAACACCTTACGCTTTACAGTATTCTTACGTCATCTGAAGCAGGAAGCTGTAATGTGTGGCTAATTTTGACTTACTTGATGAACCTTTCCCCCAAGGTTATCAGCTTTTGTATTGAGATGTTTCCTTCAAGCTCGTCCGTTCATAGATATTGATGAAGATGTACTCATGGATACAGCTAAATGGATTGTCCGTCACCAGAAATTAAATGGAGAGTTCCAGGAGCCTGGGAAGGTGTTACACAGTGATCTTCAGGGAGGCACCAATAATCCAATTACTCTCACAGCTTATATCATGTCATCCCTCCTAGGGTTCCCAGATAAACAGGTATTGGAATTCATAAATATAATTCATAGTTACAAGAGTGCTTCATAAAATTTTCATAGTACCTGGCAAACGTGGTAGTTTAAAGAAATAGGTATTGGAATTCATAAATATAATTCATAGTTACAAGAGTGCTTCATAAAATTTTCATAGTACCTGGCAAACGTGGTAGTTTAAAGAAATAGGTATTGGAATTCATAAATATAATTCATAGTTACAAGAGTGCTTCATAAAATTTTCATAGTACCTGGCAAACGTGGTAGTTTAAAGAAATAGAGGGATATTGAACAGAGACAAAATTTAACCACATTTTGTTAAACATCCCTTACCTGTCCAAAGCAATGCAAAGTTGTGTTAAGTCTTCAATTTTATATTTGCAAAATCTAAAGGCAGTTTCTGTTAGCAAGAATAGTCATGACTTTAGTCCAAGAACTTGCAAAGAAACTTATTGGGGGGAACTAGTCTTAAAGGTGTTAAGCCATTCCAATTGATTTAATTGAAATTACTCATTTTCATAAAAGACAGTGCCAGATCAAAAGGCTTGCCTTTGAGATTCGTCTCTGACTCTGAAAGAGATTTTTCATTATTTCTTGGCTGTGGTTTGGGGCTAGTAATTTTTCTGGTTCTGTACAAATTTTTCTTTTACATTTTACTATTCCAAGATACATTTTATTCATTGTGCATTCTTCAATATTATCTTCATTTCCAGCATGCTTATGCCATCAAGACTGCTACAAACTTTCTAGAAGATAAATTAGGAGAAGGCATTTCAGATAATTACACATTGGCACTTGTGACATATGCGTTGTCCTGGGCAAAAAGTACAAAAGCAAAGGAAGCACTGAATATGCTGAACCAGAGAGCAGAACGCCAAGGTACTGCACAACTATCTTACACAGTTGTACAGACAGATTTTTGTCAAATTTAAAAATGCCTATCATATTTCTACAGCTCTATATTCAGAATTCAGGTCTGTTCTGAGTATGATACAGAGAATTAGATGAGAAGTTCTAAGACAGCCTTAATGAGAAGTGTGCATAAATGAGTGACAATTCACAGCAAGGCTTGCACTTTCAGTCTCAGTTACTGTGTTCATGATAGGAGTACTGTGATGCTGTTGGAGAACATGACTTGTCAGTTGTCCTATTTTATTGTGCACACTCTTAAGATTAGCGTGGTTAAAGAGAGGTAGATGGATGAAGTTAACTATTCCAGTGTAGTTTTGAGAGATCAGGGGGGTATTGGGGAGTAATGAGTATTGGATGAAGAGGTGAAGTGTTGGACTTTCTGTAAGGCAATACAGAGGTCTGTTGCACTTTCTCTGGGGACCTGTCATCTCAATATGTTTAACCTCCTTCAAGTTCAGCACAGCTGAATTCTTCTTCCTAATTTAGGGGAAGAACAGACCATATGGAGAATAAGAAATTGAAGTTTTTGGCTCAAAATAGTAACTGTCCTCTTGAAAAATCCAAAGGAATTCATGTTGTAGCCTAGCAATGGAACCTCTTGAGTGTCCCTCTTCATTTACTGAGTTAGGTCTTTCGGACAGTCTTCTCGTCTGGGAGGAGAAGAAATTTTTTTGGGAAGGCTTCACTCAAGAGCGAGTCTGGTGAGCAGCTGTGCTGCCTGAGGTGCCTTCTCTAGTCCTGAGAGAAAGAAGCACTGGAACAAGATGATCTTTTCACAAGGGCTCCTTTATGTGAGCACTTCAGGCTGACAAGGAAAGGATCAATGTAAAGTTCACTGAAATCAGTTGAGTGACTATTTGGACTCCAGCTTATTTTGTATCTAGATTCAAACATTGCTGAGGAAGTACTTAAGTCATTCCTTTATGGAACACATGCCTAAACATTAACACAATTTCATAGATGCTTGCTAGAGCCCATGTGTAAGCATTAATGAAGAGGTTCCCCTAAGACTTTCTCAGAAATGTAAAGACTTCACTCTGTGGATCTGAGGTTATTGTTGGTTCCTTTTACAGGAGAATTTCATTTCTGGGTTACACCTGCTTCTGAAATTTCTGACTCATGGCAGCCACGGTCCATTGATATTGAACTTGCAGCATATGCTCTGCTCTCTCACTTTCATCAAGACAGATTAGCTGAGGGGATCCCTATTATGAAATGGTTAAGTCATCAAAGAAATCACCTTGGGGGATTTTCATCTACTCAGGTAATGTCTTAAGGGGTTTTGCTATACTTTCTAAACGAGCAGTGTATATTTAAAAATAAAAATTAAAAAGGACCATTTTTTACGTAATAATTGCTGAGTTTTGTTTTGCTGTGACAGCCTTGGTTATATACAAGCTTACATTATTGGCATCTTACTCCTGGACTGGCAGTTTTAGTATTTTAGGCAAGTCTAATAAAAATGAGAATTAGCAGGAGATCTTCTTTATATTACTAACAAAACAAATTAAAAAGAAATAGTGATGCCCATGGAAAAGTAATTGAACATATTTTCAAAATAAGTATGATGAATATCTATGCTTACTTTCTTTCCAAGGAGAGAAACCTCTTTTTATTCTTACCATGTGTGGGTCCTCAAACTCCTGGAAGGCTATTAATTTAGCCTTTAACTAAGGGGAGTAGGGTTTAGAAAAACAGCCTAACCTAATCCCTCTGTTGGCAGTTGGTCTTAACTTAATAATGTACTTTGTCCTTATTATTGCATAGATTTTTGATGGTCCGTGACATTTGGAATATCTTCACTATCCCAGGAGGTTTCCATGTTATTGAAGCCACATCTTGTAAGCTGTGCTGGCATCCAAAAAAATTAGATAGTACTTTGGATTGCACTGGTTTAAACTAGCTTTTAAATTAACTACAAATGCTGGTCACAGTAAAATGTCACATTTCATCATGCTGCTTGGTACCAAGGTGTACAGGCTATCCTTCATTATTTTCAGATGTTGGTTGGTATTAATCTGAGAGAAACGTGTTCTGCGTAAAATGCAATTTAAGAACCAGCCATGTTCCCCTGAGGTATTAGTGTGTTCCTAATGTGATAATTCTTGCTTATTATTTGAAGAGGTTGATTGAAGCCCTAAATGAGTTAACAAAGCTTTTCTTTATTCTCTAGAAACCTATTTTACTTGAAAGTTTGAAAATCTAGCAACATATCATTTACCCTTGAGGGTAAAATTAAGAAATGAATTTAATCCTTTTGTTCTTCCATAGTCTAAACTGTTTTGATTTCAAAATTACTCCAGTGTCTTACTAGATGCCTTTTTTAATTTGTAGAAATAACTCCACAGTTTTTAGCTAACTTCTAAGATTGCGTCAAAAAATAATGTTTGGAGTGTTTCCTTCCATGAGTTTATTACATAAGAAACTTAATATATTGTTGAACAATAAGGAGGAAAATATTAAGTTGCATGTGTGATGCTTTATAAATTAGGGTGTGGTAATTCACCATAATCTGTATACATTATGCAGTTTACTGGGAATTTGCAGTTGCTAATCAGCTGATCTTTCTGGATTTTCAGAAATCAGTGAAGTAGGTCATCTCAGACAAGGATGTGGCATGGGAAAGAGAGTGGGTTTATTATCTGTTAGAATGAATAGTCAGCACATGCTGGCCCCTTAAGGTATGGCACAGTCAGCATGTTGTAGTGAATGAATTCCTGTTACTTTAGAATTTTGTTAGTAGAAGTGGCCTAATAATAAATTAAGTATGCCAAGCCTGAAAGGCTAGTTTCTTCACTCTGACTGGTTAAAAGTAGGTGCAACATGAACTGCATAAACAGCAAAAATCCCTGAGATTAGCGACATCTATTTGATTACTGTATTTCTTCCCAGAAAATAGTGGATGTTAAAATTCTCACTCCCTAAACTGTGCTGGACCAAACGTTCAAACACTGCTTCTTGTGTTCAAAACCTGGAGAGCTAATCCTGCAATCACACACAAAGATGAAAAAAAGAATTTTAGATACATACATGACAGTGTGTTTGTAAGTATATTGTGCAGTGGTTAAACAATTGCACAAAACCTTTGGATCAAATGCAGAGTGTAAACTGGGCTGAAACCCTTTGAAATTGTTGCTGAGTGTCTGATAAAAATCCATTTCAGCCTTTTGTTAAAACAAATATTAATAATTTTTCAGACTTGTAGCTTTTGCATCAATTGTCAAGGCACCCTGAATAACTGTGCAGTACTGAGTATTTAATGCATAGTCACTAAATAAATCTAGAAAGTAGCAGTATCATTACTTTCCTCCATGTCTTTCTCCGTGGTTGGTGTGGTGTGTAATTCTGACTGTTGTGTTTTTTAGATTGTCAGGTGTTCCAGGTACCTTGCACAAGAGGAAAACTTCCTTAGCTGGCTCCTACCTCATTTTCCATTTCCACGGTAGCTAACTTCTTGTCTTGTGTTGCTCTCTCTCTTCTGTGCTGGGACCTTCCTGCCAGGGGAATCCAGAGATGTGGAGATGGCTGCATAAGGACTCCAACATAATCAACAAATGGGTGAATGCAGGGACTACGAGCTCCCCAAGGCATGGTCTATGTGCTGCGCCAGCTTCTTCTTTTCAGTACTGAAGGGTTTGTTTCTCTCAACAGGACACAGTGGTGGCTCTACAAGCCTTGAGTCTATTCGCAGCTCTCACTGCGGGAAGCAAAACAGAAATGGACATAACAGTGACAGCCCCTTCTTTGGAAATGCCAGAAACATTCTCAATTGATTCTCGAAACCGTTTCCTGCTGCAGGCCAAGGAGGTACCGTAAAAACGTGAGGAATACTTTTGTAAAGTCTGCTGACTGAAAGTACTTTGAAAATACTGGTTTACTCATCTTTCTTTCAGATTCCTCCTGCACAACAAATGACAATTACGGTGTCAGCGCAGGGAATGGGATTTGCTGTTTTTCAGGTAGGCAATGCAGGCAATCAGGTAGGTATTCTTGCTAAAGATATGCTTTCTGTAAGGAAGGTGTGTTTTGGAAGCTTTATAAAACATGTTAATAATGCCTTAAATCAGTAGCAAAGTAGTTCACTAATTGAGGAATACTGTGAATGAAGTATGGGCATATTCACATGATTGTTTCTGACCAGTGGCCTGGCCTTTTAAGTACTGCTGGATGACTGACAGTTTTGGGGCACTTCCATGGGCCAAAGCTCTATCAAAGCAACCCTCTCTTCCTGCAGAATTGCAATGTCCATTTGCAAGACAAAGTACTGCAGTGGTAAACTGGCAGGCACAGATTTCAGAGTAAAAGGGGTATGTGGACTAGGCAGAAATGCCTCATTGAGAACCATAGTAGGGCACCGATCAGTACAGAACAAGACTGCACTGTTAGCTATAAGAGTTATTTTCCTTTTATTGAAGTAGAATACAACAAAAACTAAAACTAAGAGATTATTACAACCAGGTTCTCCAGCAATTTTTGCAGTGTTCCGAAATAGCATGAAAAGCAGAGTCAAGGGATCTTGCAAACTACAAACAGTAACAGACACTTCGCATCAACCAGAAGTGTGGGCATGGCAGAGAGTGGAAGGAGAAATACCATATCAGAAGAAAACAGTGTTGGATCTAACTTGATATGGCCAGCAGTGCATCTCACTTCACTGGTGCCCTCTCCATGAGAATTGGTTGTGACCACACAGGTGTAAGAGAAGACCTTTGAGAAGCTACAAATAATGCAGAAATACTAGTCTCTGAGCATGAGAGACTCATTTTATATAAACTTACACTTACTGACTGTGTCACAAAACCAGAGTTCCTACTGGACTCCTAGTCACACTTGACAAAACTGATCTAAGGCTGCCTTTAATTGTCTCCAAGTTTTATGCCAGGTCAGATTCCGTCTCAAGTTCCATCCAGTCTGTCCTTCACTTTAGTGTTCTTATGCATCTGGGAAACAAAAAAAAAGCCTGATTATGGTTGGTAAATATGCTTTGGGATAAAGGCCTTTTCAAAGAGGTTTTCATAGCTGCCTTTCAGCAGTGAACAGCAGCTGGAGATAAACCTCATTCATTCACCACCAGTCTGCAAAACACACAATGCCATAAATCACAACCCATGTTTCTTAATTCCCAGAAGTACAAACGAAGTTTACAGCAAAGTTCAAAAGTTTCAGAGGATAATTTAGATTCAGGCTTGCAGGCCAAGATAGGAATGAACATCTCAGCAGGACTGCATTCACACATCTGTGGTTTCAGTGTGTGTGTGTGTGCGCGCGTGTGGAATGTAACAAAGTGGGACTCCAGAGCAGTTAAGGCTACTTAACCCTAATCATTGTTGAGAAACACTCCCTGATATTAAGGCAGCTAATTTGTCAGGCAAGCTGATCAAGAACTTTTCAGCAAAGTGTTCCTTGCTGGAAGACACTGATTTGTTGAAATTAATGCCTTTTATGAAAACACATTGGTTCCAATCACATTATTTCCAGCAGGAAAATTTCTCATTCAGACTAGCATGTCTGGTGAAGACTGGGCAGAAGTCTTCCACCGAGAATAGCCAGTTGACTGTGGTGGGAGCACTCCCTGGGGGTTTATAGCACCAGGGTTTGAGTTCCTGGTTTGTTGCATGAACGTGGAAATGTGTTCACAAAGAACTGCTGTTCAGGAACCAAGGCTAGATTACCTTGTTTGGTTTGGTCACTGTGCTGTTGCCTTCTTTTCCTGAAGCTTTGAGTCAGAGATGCTGTGACTTGATTCAGAATATTGCACTTCACACCCTGGAGTAGTTCCTCCAAAACCTTGTCTTTGCTGAGGTCAGTTCTTTCCTTCTGCTTCCTTTGACAGGTCTGGTACTCTAAAGAAAGAACACTGAGGACACTGAATGAGATTTCTCTTTTTCCCAGACACAAGCTAGGTCTGGATCAGATTTAATAAATCAGATAGCATATGAAATTGCAATCACATTTCTTCAGCTGGGTTTCATTGTCTTGGGCCTGCCAGAGTACAGTGGTAAGAATCACTGTTCTGGGATTTGACTTTCTTGCCAAATGTAGCATGTCAAAACAGCAATTCATTTAAATATCACACAACACAAGATTAAATCCATTAATGGAAACGTCTGCTTTCCCAACAGAATGGATTCTTAAGAAAAAACCCTTTTTTTTCTTTTTTTGGTGAAATCTCACTCTCTGTATGCAAGTTGGCAGTGCATTCACTCTTGACCCTTCAGGATCTCATAAAATGTATTTACTTTGGGTATTATGATTGCAAATGCAGACGTTTACTTCCAGGTTTGTGGTCCTGCTGTCAACAAAGTTTCCTAGCTTGTCTCTCCATTATGTGGGTATATACCATGGGTGACCTAAGACACAGACTCTGCAAGAGGGAAGTGAGGATGGGTTGGGGTATTATGAAAGATGCTCTAGAGAAAGGAGTCAAAGAAGCAGTTGTCCCTAGGAGGCCTGCTGAAAGTCTTGAAAGAAACACCTCTGCTGTCTGGAACCACTGTGAACTGTTCTTGACACAACTAAAATAATTGGCATGGCCCATCCCTTCTTGGAAGAAAGGAGAATGCCGCTGAAATCCAGAACTAGCAACAATGGGAGGGTGGACAGGCTCAAACAAGGTTGGGTATGGGCAAAGTGGCTAGATGAACAAGATCTCCTGGATCTCCTGGTCAGGTATAGAGAGGGAGTGAGGAAAAAACCTCAGAATTCCCTGTTACTAATTACTGGAAACACTGACTGTTTTTTCCACTCAGTATATTTTTTACTAGACTTAGGCAAGGGACTGAATGTTATTTAGTGTGATGGTACTGAACTAGGTACATGATGAAATGCACACATATTTCTGCATTACCATTTGAGTGGATGTTAAGTACTCAAAAAGGGACAAAAAAACTGGAGATGTTTTCGTTGAATTCATATCCTCAGTCAAGCTCGTTTATGCTGCTAGTTGAAGAAGAAGAAAAAGGATAGGCATTGATTAGGGCACTATAAATGTGCCATATTTATAGAAGTGTAGTGCAGTTGATAGTGTCAGCTACTGTTATAAACATCACTCTCATGCAGAACACTACCTTTTAATTTTCTCTCCTTGGGCCTCTCACCAGAACTGGTTGCACTATTCACAAGACTGGACCAGTTCTACTTTTGGCTTTGGCAGTTGCTTTTTAAAAGTTAAGAAATGCAGTTGCTCATTTTGTTAATTTAATGTGAGTTTCTGTATAATAGCCTTCTGTCCCCAAAGTGAACGTGTATACAGAAGAAGGCTTTAATTAAACTCTGTGTTGTGAAAACATTTTCCTTCATTGTCATGAGAAATAGGGAAAAGAAAGTCAGACCATAACGGCAGTAACTTATTCCATGAAAATACTAGCTGATTGACCTGTTCAGTATGTGGTTTCAGAACATCCTGCCTTGGCAGTAAATTCCCATTCATTAGCTTTTTCTGGAAAAAGTTAAAACAGTTTTGTTTCTATGATGACAGATTGTTGAGGCACTGCTTTTTGCGTTCCTTTAACTGGCAGGCTTTCTAGATTGGTTTCATCCTTGGTACTGCCTTCTCCTGTGGAGCAGTTGTACATGATAAATCTTCACAGTTGCACCGTGGTTGTCCTGAGTGCCTGTGCAGAATTGGCTCTGTATTCATACAGCGTGCTAAATTCAGCAATGTTGGGCAGGGCAATAGGAATTATGTGTAGAGACTGAAAGAAGGAGCTTAGTTTTTTTGTCAAGAAGTAAGAGACACGGCAGCAGAAGCAAGAATCAGAAATTAAAGACTCCTCTGTTTGCATAGACCTGCTAGCCTATAATTAATTTGCTAACCTGTAACTTGGGACAAGCCTCCGTCATACCTTTAAATTTGGATTGACAATTTTCCATTTGCTACCTGAAACCATTGTAGAAGGACTCTCATTTTCCAGAAGCACTCTTCATTCCCTTTTCTTTAGTCAAGCAAAATGCATGTTGGGGTCTTGCAAGGGGAGTTATTTTTGCCTCTTTCTGCTTATTTTTCTACTAAAATCAAAAACGAATCCCCTCACCATGCTATGTGTTTTATCTGGATGACTGAGGGAATGGATAATGATTGTCATGACAATCTGGTGAAGTTCCCACTGTCTGGAAAAGGGGAAATACAAGACTTGTTTTTAAAGCGGGGAAAAAAGTTAAGACCCAAGAAACTACAGGCCAGTGAGTCTTGCATTGGTGCCTGGCAAGATCATGGAGTAGATCCCCCTGGAAACTGTGCTAAGGCACATAGAAAATCAGGAGGTGATTTGTGACAGCTAACATGGCTTCACTAAGGGCCAGCTGTGCCTGACAAATTTTCTTGCCTTCTATGACAGGGTGACAGTATTGGCAGATGAGGGAAGAGCAACAGCTGTCATCTGTTTGGACCTGTACAAAGCATTTAACACTGTGCTGCACATCCTTGTCTCTAAACACAGATTGAGAGCTCTGTCTTTGAGATAGACCACATCTGTAGTTTTGTCTTTGTACAGATGAACCAAATGATGAAACTATTTAACTGTGAGAAAGTTGTGGTGTTCTGAGTTTGGAGTAACATGCTATTCCTCATCTAGTTTGAGTGTAGGAATGCAGTGACATGAAGACTGGACATATTCTGTACATACACTATGTATTTGCTCTTGCTCTGCTTTTGTATATAGCCTCTCTTTTAACCCAGTTTTATTCATCCTTTTTCACGCTGACAGGAAGTAACTCATGATAAACCAGCAGACAACTACTAGGGAGAAAATTATTGGTTGTCCTAGATCTCCCTTGTGTTTGCCTCAGTTGTGTCCTGCTAATTCATTGGTTCTGCTGCATTTTGAAGTGTTCAAAAAGGATATTTCTTTCACAGAATTCCTGTAAAACTGATGTGCAACTGTCAGACTTGAGTCTGACTGTCAGACTCAGATTTGAATCCACGTGTGTTTTCTCATGTGAACACTCCTCTGGTGTTACACTGTTAGCAACTTAGTGTTTTAGCCACACTGATTTGCTTTATGTGCCACCTGATGTCTGTACTTGCAATCCACAGCTCAATGTTATGTACAACACAAAACACACTGATCAGAGGCTCAGATCTGTCCAAAATCAAGAAGCCTTTGACTTGAATGTTGATGTAAAGGATGACAAAGACGATAAAAACCATTTAACTTTGAACGTGTGCACAAGGTAGGTAAATCAGTTGGAGCATCTCATACATATCTTTGTATATACCAATTTTAGATTACTTTAAATAAATGAAATTATCCAATTGTTCTTATGAATTTACTAATGTGTGGGATGGAAATGTATAACTGAAGAGAATAAAAATTACTTTGCACAAATGGTAATAGTTAAACTAAGAAGCAATTCATAAGTCAATTTTTGCTGGCCAGGTGATATTTTTTTCCTGGTATGCATAAAGATGGAGGTACCCTAAATGTTAGAGGTGTTTGGAAAAGTTTGTATGAAATACAAGAAAAAAACTCAAAGGTTTCTTTGGTGCAAGTGCTTTTGAGCTATAGAGATGAGTGTGGACAGGCTTCAAAATTGAACCAGTATCTTCCACATTCTAAAGACTGTGACAAGTGCCTATTACTCTTACCTTTCATGAAAAGAATCCTTTGCTTTTGATAGAGAGGTAGATAGTTTTTTTTTTTTTGTAAAGAGAAAAGGAAGTTCTGAAGTGCTGAAAACACTAGAGTAATCGTTTTTTGGTCATCTCTATAATAAACTTTGCTCAGAACAATTTTGGCAGGAGTCAAAATCCATATTTACATAATGATAAATTCACATTGCCTTATTGTGCAACTAACTTTGTGGTCTCTCATTTACCAGTAGTTAAGAACCTGCTAATAGAATACAGTACACTATTCTAGATTTGAAAGAGGTGAGGAGTTTTCCACTCAGGCTAATTCTGTCCTTTTTGCTGAATAAGGGGGAGGGGGACAGGAGGATACGGGAGAGTGTGTGCATCTGGGATGATGTTTATTGTTCAGTAATCAGCTACTAAGAACTGAGCTGAGACTGCTCAAGTATCATCTTGGGAACGACAGAACAGCCACCTGGCATTAGCTGGATAGAATTTGGATCACATGAGGATAGGTGACATTGAACTGCATATTCCTAGGTCAGCCAGTCCACCAAGTTATTTCTTTGACTGCTTTGTGCCTCCATTTTGCTTGTTGGGGAAGTGGTCATACACATATTTAAAAGGAATATTTGAAGGTGTTTGTTTTCTGGCAGTTTCTTCAGTATGCATTTCCTATTGTAGTTAAAGACCACTGCATATTTCATACGAAACCCTATAGGACATTTTATCTCTCTCTATGTATTTGTTTTTTATCTTCTATCTGTTATTATCAACAAAGATGTTGTTGAGATGGCTGCATTTGTTGTATTTAATTTCATCTGTTTGTGAATACTTCCTCTAGAAACACTGTTTTCTTCTGGTGACATTATAATGGGTTCCTTGTAAATGCAAGATTTGCAAAGTACCACCTGATCCACCATGATTACTCTTACATGCCTTTCATCCACATCCTCTTTTTGCTATTTATGTAGACTTTGTACACTGTGTGCCTAGAACTGTTCTTATACTCTGCCTACCACAAGGGAGCTGTGACTGAGATGGAGCCTCTAGGTGACACCATCATACAAATAATCAGCTATAGAGAATATGATTTCAGTACAGAGGATTGATTTAATTTGGGAAATAGCCAGCAGGCATAAAGCCAGAGCTTTGTTTTTGTATGTTTGTAGTATCCAGTTCAGTGACACAGATGGTGGGCAGAGACACTAGAATACATGAGAGCTCTTGAAACAGAAGGGGCTTTTTCTTTTTTAAACTTTTCTATGAAGTGTCAGCAGTGTTCTAGCACAAATTTCTGACATGTAAAGGGCTTACATGCTGGGTTTGGGGTAAGCTTTTTCTGACCAATCTGACTTTCTAGCTAAGACCTTTCACTTAAAAATACAGAGAAGAAGTGCTCTGTCTCTCTGGGAAGACTCTAGGGTGATGATGCTTTAATTGCAAAGTGTTCAAAGAATAGGGGGAAATCTAGTGACATTAAAAAGCTGCCTCAAGAGACTACTTGGAACATTTAGTTAGTTCCAACATTAGTTCCGTCAACTCTTATTGTGGAAGGTGGACTGGAACAACTTTGAGTAAGTCTGTTTAAATTGTTTAGGCTACAGCTTCATCTCTGATTACTTAGCTTGATAGATGAGTCATCTTCCTCTTCTTTTCCTTCTAAATGGTATATAATATATGCATTATCTATATTCCTAAATTAGTTTAAAGTTGGCCTACTTATGATCTTTATAACATGATGTAGCTTTCTAGTAGAGAAACCAAAAGAGGCAAATAGAGAAAGACTGCTGAAATATCAGTGAGTGGATATGTGTAGTCTAGCTGTGGGTATGCATCTAGCTGTGGTTATACATAGTCAGGTACTGAAGGCTTCAACTTTGCAATTTTTTTTTTCTTTAGTCTAGAGAATATCCACCTTCTCTCAGCCAGCTTGATAGTGGTTGGCTGTGGTCATCTTAACTGGGTATTATTTATGACACTAGAGCAGGTGATGTCTCTTCTTTCAAATTGAAGTGGTTCTTGGTTAGAGGAGCTAACTCACTCTGTGTGAGGCAAATACCCAGGACTGCCAGGTTTTTTCTCAGTCTTATTGCCTGCATATCTTTTCCAGACACGAGAAACTGATCACTCAGAGTTCTATTTACTCACTCATTTCTGCTTTCTGCCTACACTAGCTTGGTGTTGTTTTCTCTTCTTTGCATCATCTGTGAGAGGGTCTCACCCTGATCTCATATTGCTGAAGAGTTGAAACATAAAGTTCACTGAAAAACATTACCAGGTTTTTTCAGGTACAAGTTTCAAGTCTGTCTTTCTCTTACTGGTCATTCTTGCCATGATGATTTTTTTTTCTCCTTTTTTAAAGAGACTGTGGAGTTGAAGAAATGATACCACAACCCAACCCCAAGGCTGCCTCTCCTCCTTTTTTGAGAGCCAGATCCTCATAACTGCTAGGGATATGTCTAATTCACTTCTTCACAGTACCAAGATAGTTTGGTTGCCTGTTGGTGTTTTAGTAGCACTCCAGGCTGGCTAGACAGCTTGGGTATTTTACTCTCCTCTTATTGGTAATTATGCAGAAATAATTACATCCAGTTCCAATTCAGTTATTTGTTTTCAATAGCAGCTACTTTGGCACAGCACATCGTGGAACAGATGGTTTCATTTGTTGCTAATCTTATGAGCCAACTGAAGTCAGCAGTTGTGCTGTATTTCTTTCAAAGTTGTATCTGCCTTGAATCAGCCAGGCTTAACAGCATTGCTTTGAAAGCAACTCTTCCCTTGTATTTTTTTTTTTAACTACCCAGCTCTACAAAGAAATAGTTTTAATTATTTTCAATACTGCCAGGGTTTTGAAGTGAGGATTGGAGACACTTCTATTCTGGTGGAACAATAATAATTTACCTTCCATGCTAAGGCGGGGGAAACTTTTCTGCTACCTGCTTTATTTAAAGCAGTAGAATCTTTTGCAAGTCGTTTAAGTGACACTTGTAGCACAGAGCACCATAAATATATATTGATATATCTGTTACGCACCATAGCGTGCAAGGCTTGCTCGATAGAGCAAACCTTTTTACTCCAACATCTGGTTTTCACATTGGAAGATGATGTAATAATAAGCATTATTTAGGAAAAAAGAAGGCACTCGGTTTATTAAATCTTCTTCCAAATATGGATTAATAACATGGCTATGCATTCTAAAACTGAAACTTAGAGAAATAATTTGATGATGACTTTGTTAATGGAACCATCAATCTCTGTGAAGGAAATACGAAAAGGTTTGGGGGACTTCTTTGGCGTATACACCTGTATCTTCGCCTCCAAAATGAATAAAAGCAAGACAATGCATAGACAAGACAAGAGGAAATATATATATTTCAGTACAAGAATTCCTACAGCAGTTCCTTAATTGCTTCTTTTGAAAGGTGTTTAATTGCAATAGTTTCTGCATATTTGTAATATAAACCTGTACTAGTAGATGCCAATTGAAAGTTCCTCATGGTGTCAGTCTGGTCTCTCACATGATTTATGTACTGCAGTTTCTCAGTGCTAAACCAGCTTTTGCATATGTGGTTAAAATTAGCAGGCAAAATAATTGAGAAATTAATTATTATCTCTTTATCTTTAGAAATTTTCGTGTCGATATTTTGTTCCGTTTGTTTCCTAAGTATTCTTAGGCATTATTACTTCCTCAGTTGGGAGTTAAAGATCAAACGTTTTCTTTGGAGAGTGGGCTACTGTATTTCTACTAAAAGTTTCTTTGTCTCTGTGTTTTGAAAAGGTACTTTGGTTCTGGCACAGCTCCCAGAAGTGGTATGGTCCTCATGGAGGTTGGCTTACTCAGTGGTTTCTCTGTGTCACCAGATTTTTTTCCATTAGACAATACAGTTAAGAAGACAGAAAAAGACAATGGAAAAGTCAACCTATACTTAGACTCTGTAAGTTGGAAATAACAAAGAAATGTGTTTGTGGTGATGTTAATCTTGACTCTGACATTGTAAGGCTTAAATTTGGAAAGACATTAGGATTGTATTCTTTGGGGAAATCAACATCTGCTATTTACATTGAATTAATAATTCTTTTGTTTTTTGGTGAGACTGCTTGGATAGGTGCAACGCAATTGTATTTGTAAAGGGTTTCTAAATTAGGCATCTTAAAAATCACACATGAGAAGGCAGACATTTCAAGAAGTCTGTAATTTGACCAAAAGACTGCAAATGAGATAAGCATCTTCATATGCATCCTGACTCTTAAGGCTTTAGAAATGGACTACCACTGAGCTGAAAGTCCTTACCTCTTCCATGAAGCCACCATCCCCAGGGTTCTCAGGATGTTTCTCTTCTGTTTTTCTAGCTAAATGAAACACAGGTTTGTGTGGATATTCCGGCTGTGAGAGACGTCAAGGTGGCAAATATCCAAGATGCTTCAGTGACTGTAGTGGATTACTATGAACCTAGTAAGTGTCAGTCATTTCAAATGGGACTTAATTATTTAGAAGTTTAAAAGAAAGTTTCTTCTTGTAGAAATAGGAGAAATTTTAGTGAAGAAAAAGCTGCATTGAACTGTAGTCTTTCTGGACATTAACATGCCCAATTTACTAACAAGCAGTAGTGTTTTCCCAAAATACCTGTTGTCTTAATGAATTGGTTTCCTCAACTGGTGCTAATTGTCTGGCCCAATGTTTTCCCAAAACTATCAAAATGAAGCAGGAAATTCACTGTGATTCACTTACTAAGTTAATAATTACCTCTCAAGTAGTTTTACCGTGTGTTTCTTACTTAAACTAAGTCCTTCACTGGAGAAAATGCCAATATTTTGACTTCTGTTGTTACCTAAAAAAAGTGTACATTAGAAAAACCGTTTCAAAGGGTTGGTTTTTTTTGGGGGGGTGGGGTTTTTTCGTTTGCTTGGGTTTTTTTTTTTTGTTTGGTTTTTTTTTTTTTTTTTTTTTTTTTTTTTTTTTTTGTTGTTGTTGTTGTTGTTATGTATGTGTAGAGTGTGTTTTAGAGATGGGTAACAGTGTACAAAGCTCTTAGACAAAATTAAAAGCAAGAAAAAATTACAGGCTACTGGAGAAGATACTAAGTTTTCATTACATGAACCACCTGGTACATTATTAAGGATTTGGGCTTGGTTTGAGATAAGACATAAGGAAGTTGTATAGGCAATTTTTTCATGTTTTTTTAGCACAATACAAAAGACAACCAACTGTGATGTCTGCTACTTTAGCTAGATGATCACATTTATTCTATATAGGCTGAAATTCTTGTTAATTCACAGAATTTTAAAGTAAAATAAGAAATCAGTCGTTGTAAACACACTGACCATTTATTATAGTGTGTTTTAAGGGCTAGTGGCTTAAAAAATTACAGCAAGTTTTTATTTGTGAGAAACACATAAGACATAGAATCTATGGCCGAAATGAATTTCCAGTTCCTAGGAGAAGAGCTCAGGACCTAATCTTTTATAAGAATGTTATTAGATAGGCTAATAGATATGTTTATTATGAAGTCACAGGTAAATGTACATGTGTAAATATTTTTATTGTATTTAAATAAATTTAGTCCATAAATTCTCAGTTAGCGAACTAATGTTAAGGACCAAAATTCATATTATGTAATTGGTGCTGCAATTTCTTTAACTTCAAGAAAATTATTTGTGCAAATATTATTTTACAAGACACCATTCCTATCACTATATAGCATAGATATATTATTGGTCAACATATATACATATGCCATGATTGAGTTCTTCTGGGAGAACTCCATCCTGTTCTCAACAACCAATACAGGAATGTGCTTTTATTTTAATTTTTTTCCATCACTGTTGTAGTTGGTGACCCAAGCTGCAGTGATATATTTTATGTCATGACGACAGTCAGATTCATGTAATATTCAGAGCTAGGAAATGCCTAGAGGTCTCCAGCTCCGGCATTTATCAGTAAATGTGATTTCGTTGTGGCAGATAGCACAACTGGCATAGGTGTAAGAACTGGCTTGGATGCCAGTACACCAGTATTCTTTTGCCTGACTTTTTACAACTAGTTGGGTGTCACTGTTTGGTAAGCATTTTGGCCCATAAAGTTATGTATTTTTTTAATATCCTGAGGCTTGTAATGAAACTGAATATAATTTCAGTTTTAAAATGCTACTACTAAAAAAAGAAGTTGCAAGGTCTCTAGTTGGAAGGAAGAAAAGAAAAAAAGCCACTATGGGAAAGAAACTTTGCAAAAGCTTGTTCTGTGAGCAATTACCATGCAGTGATGTTTCTGAAATGAGTATGATTTTTCAGACTTCTAGTCTGGCTCTGTAGCAACCCTTCAGGGAATAGGAGAGTGAAATACAAGAAAACAATTCTGTTTCTTTCTGAAAAACAGAACCTAGGTGAGGTAAGTAGTCCCAGATTCAGGAAGCTGAAGCTCCCAAACATGATAGCGAGAGAAAGCATCAGTTAGGAGAGACCTCACTCCTAAGTGTTACAGCCAGCAACCAGCCTGGTAAAACATCTGAGTTCGTTTGTTATGTAGGTAGGGGCAAAATTCCTTTCAAAATACTTGTCCAACGTTTGTGAACAGATTGCATCCAACAGTTGAGACTGAGTCTGTGAGAGTGTGCCTTTCACCAAGCATTGGCCTGAATACATTGAGGTGTTCTGGGTGAAGAAGAAAGATTAATGGCTGGGCCTAAATACCAACTCTGGGAAGTGTTTTGCATCAGAGTTTAATGTATCCTTTAAAAGTGATTTCTTTTTGAAGCTGTGTTCTTGGTCAGTTTTCAGAAGTTCATTAACTGATGTTAACTAACCTTTCTGAACAGGGAGAAGAGCAGTGAGAAGCTATAATTCAGAAGTAATGCAAAGTATAACCTCTTGTGACTTCTGTGAAAATGATTGCAACCTTTGCCACCGAGATGGTTCTGCAGCCTTGTTTCAGCACTCTTCATTGGCCTCCTTGTTCTGTGTGCTCTTCATCCTTCATGTAAACTTGCTGTGCAGCTGGGTGCTGTAAAAGGAAATAGATTATGTTTCACATCTAAGGTTTCCATAAATTATCCAAAGAAAATTTTATGTTCAGATACCAGCCTGTCTTTAGTGATTACCATGACCAAACTCCTGCTGTGTTCAGGGAGAGCTGGGCTGGCCCATATGGTAAATTTCTGGCTGTGCCAGAAAACTTGTTTAAGTGTCTGCTGGAAAAACTTTCCTAGTGTTAGTTTCATACTGAATTTATTTTCTGAAGAAGCACAGAGTTACTGAGAAAGCAATATGATAAAAAATGAACTTAGCTCCATATTCCCACTTTGTTTTTACCCCAGCTTCCAACTGTGCCTGTTCTTTAGGGATGCATGTTAGTTTACCATGCTTTTCCAAAACACTATCTGCTTCTCCATTAGGGTGTTGATAAGCAATGATAGGAGCTTGGTATCAGAGCTCACTTTGTTTTTTTCTGAAGATGTGACACTTAACATTAATACTGAATTTCTCTGTGTGCTCTCATGGGAAATAATATGAAAAAAAAAGAAGGAGCTGGCTTCAGAGCAGATACAAGAGCCAAAAGGTACTGCATTTACAAACTGCTGAATGCTCCAGAAAGTTGTCAGTCTTCTTTTTTCTTTTTATCATTACAGAGAAAGCAGGCAGATTTTTTTGTCAATTCATAAGCTAATAATGCTTGAACATGAGGCCTCAGGATGTTCTCATGCATTTTGCTCTGAAAGGCTTTTTACTGTAAATGCGTCAAAGATAAAGTCTGGTTTTCAGACTTCATTTTTCCAGGGTTATTCAGAAACAAACGCAGTTCTCTTTCCATGTGAGAATGCTGGTGTCAGCTGGCATGTATTTATGGCCAGATGAAGGAAGGTTGCTTTGAACCTGTTCCGGTTTTTGGATGTCTTCTAATGTCACTCTGGGGCATCATTTATGTCTCGTGCTTTCAGTGTCATCTAGTCAACAGTTCAAGTGGCATAACCCTAGACAGTTGTTTACTGCTTTCAGTGCCATGTGAGTTGGTGGCCCTGGATGCCATCTGTGCACCCTGTTGCTGGTGGTGGGAGAGGCTTTTAGGAGGCATGGGCTGCATATGCATTCAGTCCAGCCAAACAGTTCACATGCTTGCTTAACTTTAAGCACATCCATGTATGCCCAAGTGCTCTGCTGAGGTGGAATGGAGGAGAGGGATAGTGAAAAGCAGCAGGCACTTTTACACCCGAACCTGCTCTTTGTACATGGAGAGAATTACAGATCTCTTGTGAATATGGAAATATGTGAGCTTGGGAGCTTATTGCTCCTGAGTGAGTGTATGAATGCCTTCCCTGTCTGGCAGCCAATCTGTCCTTCTTGAACACTACCTGTAATATCTAATGCTTACTTCCTTTTGATAAGACAGCCAAGCTGTTACACTCATAGTTACTAAAATGAAGTTAATAGCTGTCATTCTGACTAAAAGAGGTGGAAATTATAATTTCTATTGATTTCCTTTCTTTCATACCTTTTGAGACGGAGTGTGTTTTTGTGCACATGTAATAATATGGCAGTCACTTTCCTTGAGCAATTTCTAATTTTTATTCAATTTTTGCTCCTGCTTTAAATGTATATTTTTGTATTTATGCTTATCTATAATGCTGTTCACAAAGGAAATTTTGCCTAGCAGCATGGGAAGAGGCCTGAACTTCCTGAACTGGGGGTGCCTTCTAATACCAGTGTATAGGTTTTAACTGCAGAACTAGTTCAGATGGGGTTATTTGTTTTACTTCACTTGTTTTTGGAATTTGCAATGTTTTTCATGAACTTGGGGTTCTGTCCTATTTCTCAGGCAGAGCTTAGGCCTGGTTCTTCATGGTCCATTCATGCTTTTTACTTGTCCTTGGTGTATTTTGGATTTAGCCTTTTGAGTAATTAATTAGTGCCTGAGCAGAGTGTGTGTGCTGCTCTAACCCACATGAAGTAATGTGTTTATTGAAGCCAAACACACTTCTTAGTCAGTAGGATGCAGGGTCTCACCCTCTGTAAGCCATTGACTTAGTTACATGGGTCTAAAGCTAAGAGAAACGAAGACAGCAGACTTGAACACATCTCTGCATCTCAAATCCTTTATTCATTTATGGGAGCCTAGCTCAAACTGTGCCAAGTGTAAGATGTGGAAAAAATTCTCATCTAAACTGGGATGTGTTTTGCTGTGGGTTTGATTTTCTTGTGACCTACGAAAGTTGGTCTTCTCTTGTCTTTGAGAACAGCAGATTTGACATGTCATTTGCCTCCCTTTAATATAATTTCAAGAACTCAAAGGTCACATACTTCCAGGTTTTACTATATGCAGAGCTTCTAATAGGGACATTGGTACCTGATTAATTATAGGATAAAGGGGTATGTTTTCTAGACAAGATGTACTGGAGATAAATTACTCCTTTGCAGTAGATAGTAGGAATAAATTAGTTTTGTTTTGCATGCAGTCCAATCTTCCTGAATATCCTCCAAGAAAAACGGATTTAAACTGCTTTTTTTTTGGACAGTGCAGCTTTTACTAGTATTCCCCTACATTGGTTTTTGAGACAAACAGCACATGTTTTTAGATGACTTTTGGCTGCCTTGCACACTGTATTAAGAATTATCAGTCATAATGCACCATGTCAGGGAAATTTTTGGAGTTAGTGAATGAACATCCTCTTTTATTTTACTTTTTTCTATACAGCAGGCATATTATTGCAGACATCCAAATCTGCATCTGTATCAAGCTATTTTAAAGGAACGATGTACATTGTATGACTTTCCTCATCATTGTGTGGGAACCTTTGCACAAATTCTCAGCATATATATTACCCCCATTGCTTTATAACATCAATTTTGGATGTTAGGGAAGCCGTGCTGCCATTGAAGTTAATAGGAAATCTTGTAGCAAAAAATCTTTTGGAACTCTTTAGCAACAAGGTCTACAAGGAGTTTTAAGGAGTGATGCTAAAAACAGTCAGGAAAAGGTGTTTTGTGATGGAGTCTTCATGTTGTATTGCCTGAACATTTCTGCTGTTTCATTGAAATCTGAATGTACTCTGGTTCTTCCCATACCCTTTTCAGCCACAAGGTGTCAGTGGACATGGTCTGTCCAGGGCTAGGATTGAGTCTAAAAAAACTATAAAGCATTTTAAAGATATTCCCCCCAAATTCTACCTCTGCTGTCATCCATTATCTTAGCTGAGGTTTTCTCTACAGGTTTCAATGTGGGTGTCTAGTTGTTCTATACTAAATGCTGTTATACAGAACAGGGAATGAGTGCTGCTTAAAAGGTTTAGAGCACCTCACAGTCTGCATGCTGGGCCAGCTCCATGGCTGGTTTTGTTCCCAGCATGGCACCACCTTAGAATTGTTTATGTTGGAAAAGACCTCTGAAATCATTCGGTCCAACCATTAAGCCAGCATTGTCAAGTCCACCACTAAACCGTGTCTCCAAGCACCACATCTACACGCCTTCTAAATACCTCCAGGGATGGTGACACCACTGCTTCCATTGGCAGCCTGTTCTGATGCTTAACAGTGAAGAAATTTTTCCTAATATCCAGTCTAGACCTCCCCTGGTACAACTTGTATCAAACACAAGCAGTGCAGGTATTCCCAGTTTGCTTCCATATCGCACATTCCCATTCACTTCACAAGCAGGAGCTTGTGGCTTGTGCACATCAGTGGCATATGATAAAAGGGGGAAGTGGCCAGACTGGTGCAGGAGAACCGCGAGGGCCAGATCCAACGTTCATAGAATGTGAAGGGATTGGAATGGACATTACAGATCATCTTGTCCCAACCCCTCTGCCATGGGCAGGGACATCTCCCACTAGACCAGGTTGCTCAAGGCCTTATCCAGCCTGGCCTTGAACACTGCCAGGGTTGGAGCATCCACAACCTCCTGGGCAATCTGTTCCAGTGTCTCACTACCCTCGCAGTAAAAAACTCCTTAATATCTAACCTAAGTTTCCCTTCTTTCAGTGTGAACTCATTGCTCCTTGTCCTATCACTACAGTTCCCAACAGAGTCCCTCTCCAGCTTCCCTGTAGGCCCCCTCCAGACACTGGAAGGTTGCTATGAGATCTCCATGCAACCTTCTCTTCTCCAGGTGAACAGTCCCAACTTTCCCAGCCTGTCTTCACAGGGGAAGTGCTCCAGTCCTCTCATCAGCTTCATGGCCTTCCTCTGGACATGCTCCAACAGTTCCATGTCCTTCTATTACAGGCCTCTCTTTTGCCTTGAAAGTCACTGTTGACAATCAAACCTAAGATGCAAAAATCAGTTTTATTCAGTTTTCAAAATATTATCCTAGGAATATTTCTCTGAATATGTTGTTCAAGTTGGTATGAGTATTGACAATATTTGATTTTAGCTGAATCCTGCAGAAAGCATATGCATGTACGTAGCCATTATAGGCTGCATTGTACTGCAATGTGCAATGTGTGTGCATGAACACAAGATCTTCACAAAGTGCCCAAACCAACAACGCTGTGTAATGTTCTATTTTTAGGAAAGAATATATTAGAAAGCAACTAGTGCCTAATGGCATAATTTTTCTATCTGAAACACTAAGAGGACTCAGTTTTAATTCTAATGACTAATATTATTTTTAATTTTTCTTCTACCATAAGTCTTTATGCAGTGAACCATCTCTATGTGATTTGAAGATTTTGAAATTAGATGCTTATCTATGAAATATAACAGCAACTTTTTTCCTTTTCCCCATATCAAAATATTTCACTTCCATGTTGTTTCTTACTCAGTTTATCGTATTTCTGTGTGCCAAATGGAAATGCCATTGCACTATTGCTATTCTAGGCAATAAAGACTGATAGCGTGCTGTATTAGATTAATCTGATGATTATTTTTCCTATAGATAGCTTGTTTTCAGATAGGTATGAGCATTAATTCCTTATGTTAATTCCTTATGTGTTGCATTTGAGTCATCAGTAGTCCAGTTTATCTTTAAATTCAAATAATTCATTGTATTTCTTAGTAGCTACCCAAAAACTTCATCAGCCTTGCTTAGATCTTATAATGTTATATTATTAACTGGGTTTTTTTTTTGTTGTGGTTTTTATTTTTGTGAGGTTGTGTGGGATACTAAATACAAAGAAGAAAATAAAAAAAATTCTGGCTCAGTGGAAGTATATAAGCAGGTGTAAGGTCCTACTTACTGGCACATCTCTACTTTTTCCACATCAGGCCTTAAACAATTTGAACTAAAATTCTTGACTGCCTTGAGACATAGTCAGATACCCAATTTGATCTAAGTTAGGATCATCGTTCACATTTCCACTTTTGATCAAATCAGAAATGGTAGAAAAAGAATGCTTTTATGAGCTGTTTTGAGCAAACAGGTGAACTAACATGCCAGCTATGCAAATAGCTTCTGTCTTTTCAAGTAATAAAATGTTGAGGAATTAGACTGTTTCAAAGGACTTTGGAAGACTGTAATTAGTTTATTTTTCTTCAAATAAAGTTTGCAATAGTTATTTTTAAATGCTATTAAAGATGACTTTTATTAATATATGTCTAATGTTTGCTTGTTTAACAATACAACTACTTACAGTAGATCACAGTTTCTGTACACTGCTGACTGCTACCCATCCTCAGCACTTTTTAGATGTTGCCTCATCTGTGTTTTAAAGCTCAGAATTTAATAATATAAATAAAATAAAGTTTTTAAAAAGTATGACAACAGTGGCTTCCCTGGTCAGGCTGTAAACAATGAATCTGTAGATCATTGTTTGGGACTTGTATGACTAAGGTCACCTAATTTTAAAAGTCTATTATTTTGTTCAACATGAAGTTATTGCAAAGTTTGCTGGTATCTGTAACAGAGGTAGCATAAATAGTCTTATGTGATGAGCTCAGTTCAGGTACGCCCCTTGTGGTCAAGGTAGAACATCAGGAACTGTACTCCTGTGTGAACAGGAGCAAATCCTTCAGATACGGAGCTAATTGCTGAAGTGGAAGTAAAAGAGCATCAAGAAATTTTTATGCCAAAATATTTTATACAAACATAATTGAATTGATATGCAGAATTTTTATTCAGGTGACCTGCTCTTTTAACTACCTTTTTAATGGTTTAGAAGTTTGGTCTTCATGACACTGTCTTTTCCTAATTTTCCTTATAATTCTCTTGCTGTTCCTCCTGCGTGCCCTTGAAAGAGCTTCCTGACCCATTTCAACTCTGAGGTCAGGATCTGCTCAGCCTCACTTACCTCTTTTGCCCTGACCCCTTGCCATCTTGCCCATAAGTTCAGTAGCCATTTCTGTGCTCATGTCTCACAGATCTACCCTTTTCATCAGAGCCTTCATGGCCTGTCAAGACTGAAATCTTTGGTCTCATGGAGAAGTAGCTGTCAACTCAGGATGAATAAAAAACACTTGGGACTTGTCAGCACAGGTTTATGAAGCTGAAATAATCTTTAACCAACCTAATAGCTTTCTAGGGTAAGAGGATTGGCTGTGTGGAGGAGGAGGAACAGTGGATAGACTGTAGTAAAGCTTTCTCTCATAATTTTTTTCTGTTTCAATATTGATAATAGTCCTAAATAAAGCAAATTTGGAACACGAGATGTTCTGATGATGGACCAGTCTCTGGAAAAGTGGTTTTGGAGCAAGCTACTAGGTAAAATGTAGAAGCAAGCAGAGCTTAAGTGTAAATATTGGTGCAGACTTACCATCCCTTCCTACACAAGAAGTGTCAGGCTGCTGCATGTGCAAGTAGTGCATAAGTGGTGACTCATCTTTCTCCTGACCCATGGACACGTTTAAAGGAGCTGTGAGCCCATGCAGAGGATGTGCTTGGTGGTGGTGCTCACGCTCAGACCGCACTACCCTGCTCCCTGTGCTGCGGCACCGCATGCCTGTCCGGCCCTAGCTGGGTGTTCATGTCTTGAAACCAGCCACGATCTTAGGCACGGCTGCTTAGGTAAGTGAGGATTTTAATATGTCTGAAGCAAAGGATGAGGAATCATATCCCTAATAAAGAGGAATAAAATGACATAAAAAAGAGCCTCTTGATCTAATTCTCAGTAGCCACGTACCAGGGAGACTTGTATGGATTTCCCTGAGGATTCTTCTGGCTCACACTGATGGAAAGGGAGGACTGAGCTGAGGGATGTTTTAGGTAAGTGGATAGACATTTTGTTGTATTTTTTTTTTTAGACAGGAATGCTCATTTAAAATGCTGGATGAAGGGGCAGGGATAGCAACATAAACACATGGAAATAATGTGCTAAGAAAGCTCTGTGGTTTCATATGTAGAAAAGAGCAGCCAACTGTAGCTCAGTGGGCAGCTAATTAAGCCAGAGATCTCTCTGTACACTGTATTCCAAGTTCAGTATAAGAGCATGTATCAGAGAGGTGCCGTATGATTTTTCCCTTATAGTTCACACTTTGATTTCAGGAATGAACTATGCGTTATCCCCGTAGTGATTATTTAAAGATGGGGTGGCTGGATGTTAGATGGGAGTCAATAAGATAAATGTGTCTTGTGTGTATGGATGATCATTGTCCTTGATTAGTTGTTCGCATGCAGCTTAGGTCTGTTGCTTTTCTGTTCCTGATTTTAATTGAATCTTGGTTAGAATAATAAAAACACAAACACTTATTGTTTAACAACAAGAAGTTTTATTGGGACAGTTGTAAGGAGTGATTTTGCCATTGCTACATATTCTGCTTGCTCCATTTAAGATTGAATGCTACAGCTTTCATAGTTCCTTTCTCAACTTCATCCACCATTTTTCCAATACAGAGAGACCAACCACAGTCTAAAAGACAGGATACAGGAGAAGCAAAAAAAAAAGGTGTGAATTTTTTGTGAGGAAGCGCAGCGTGTGGTCTCAAGGTGGTACCTCTCACCAAAGGAGTATGAGACTCCACATTATACAGAAAACAAAGCCTGGTGTGACCGACACAGTTCTGCCTCAGCTGCTTCTCTGATTTCATTCTTTTCCACTCATTCATAATGACTTCACTCTTCTGCTTTTGCAAGAAGTAGAGCTGGGATAATGCTGCACAAGGTCATATGCAGGAACACTCTCTAACACAATCCTAAACTCCAAGCCCCTCAAGATTAACAGATTTCACCCAGCAACCAGGGGGGCACATCTGGCTTGCAGGAGGTTTGAACATAGCCATTTTCCCTGGACGTGATTGAAAACAAGTTATGTGAACTGCAGGCAGAACTGGGCAGCGGGAGGCACCAGGTGACAAGGAGAGGGGCAGTGAGCAGAGGCAGCTGCCTGGAGCAGGAACTGCCTAGCAGAGAGCACTTGTTTGCACAGTCTCACCCCAATGCCCAGGCACGAGAGTGGCTGTCTCCCACCTGGGGACGCAGCCAGCCTCCACGCCTGGTCTCTGGCCAAAACATACCTTTGGCAATGGGATGTGAGTCTGTCTGAGAGATACGAAGAAAGCTGGCTGTGTGGAAGAGGGAAGGCAGGAGTAGGGGAAAGAGCAGAGGTTAGTGTTGGTCTCTTGGTGCTGGATCAATGTCTAGATCAGTGTTCTGTGCTAGGGGCAGCAAAACTGACTTTCCAGGCTGACATTACACATCTTGTTTCACAGGTCACAAAACATTCCTATGGGTATTCAAGTTGCATTTTACTGGCCTGAACACAGACCTCTTGCTCCATGTCCTGTAAAGTGCACGTGTAGTGTGGATGGATCTGTGAGGGATGTTCAGGAACAGAACACGCTGCTGTAAACAACCAGTGAGAGTCAATGATGACAGGGTGCAGTGCAAAAGGGTAAACAGTCTGATGTATAAACAAGAGTACACTTGGGAGACATATGATGCCCTTCTAAGCTACTGACTGTGCTTTGTTGAAGTCTGTGACAGGAAACCAATGCTCTGGCTGTGGGGCTGCTGGGGACAGAGAACAAGAATTTCCTAGGAAGCTCAGCCACCATGGGAAGATTAAATGAATTAGGGTTCCTTGAAGCTCCAGGAGGTAGTGGAGTGGATAAGATATTTCTCTCTCAGCTATGTCTAGCTATTTTGAAAACCCTTGAAAATTCAGAGGAATAATTACTTCATTGTGACCATAAGAGGTAAGATTAGAACCAGGTGATTAAATTGCAGAAAGAAAGTTTCAGTTTAGACAGCAGAGAGAACTTTTTAAACAGGAGAAACAAACCGTGGGGAGGTTGCTGAGGGAGACAGCCTGCTGCTTCTTTCTTCAGAAAGAAGAACAAGTTAGCCAAACACCTTCTAATAATGACCTGCGTCTGTGTGAGATTGTCTAGGTGGTGGAGATGGAATAAATAATCTCTTGATGTCCTTCCCGGAGCTGTTTTCTTATGAGCTGATGTCTGCAAGCTCTGCTGCTATCACACAGCACTGGACAGTTTTTACAAGAGACTTACTGAAATGCACGAGGTGTAAAACACTGCTGATGCTAAGGGAAGTGCTGAAAAACTGCTTTGAATTTACTGGAGTCATAGTGGAGTTATGTGGCAATTATGAAAATCTAGGCCATAATTTCCTCCAAAAGTAACTGCATTTGATTTCTGATTTATAATAGGGTTCACAGTATGTGCAGAATGAAAGTCATTCGTGAAAAGGCTTCATTAGAAAGTAGAGGATCAGGTGTCCTATAAGAAGGGCTATCAGATACAGTGATCTGAATTTCTGAGCCTTTCAGGGGTTGTCTAGAAACAAATAATTGTGACCAGGGACCCTAAATACAGATTGGAGCTGCATAAACATACAACAGGTGCTGTTCTCCCAGGCTGTTCCTAAGGTCAGTCCAAATCATATCTTAGGTTTTGTAGGTTTCAACACCCAGCTCCTCATCATTACAAGGAGATTTAAATGTTGTGTTTGTGACTGTGCTGGTTACAGCTGTGATGTTGGATTACAGCTTGCAGATTCAATTTACAGAAATGCTCAGTGATGTAGGTCTGATATCCTGGCAGTTCAACTCAGCATCTCCAAGTGAGTGTTGATGAGATATGCACACTCATTTGACACTTCCTGTATTTCCATTCTTCTGGGGTGCTGATCGTATGAAAGAAGCCATGATGCTGGATCACAGCAAATACCATACAGCAAATGCTGCCCTTGAGTCATTTTAGCTTTACTGTCTGGGAAAACAGTTGCTTGCATCCATTTTAAGAGTCAACTGCTGTGTTATTAATTTTTTAAAAATTATTAGTTCTTGGTGAAGGCAGTAATTACTAGCACAAACAGGTGCATGCCTTGCAGCACGTAGAGCACAGACAGAGTCAGGCATGGAATTGTCTTTGGAGGCCACTAAGGAGTCTCAGCTGAGACACCTTTTTAAAGTCCTGATGTAATGCTCGTCTGCCAGCTGTACATATTTTGATTTTTTAGGCTGCCTTCTAATACTTACGTTGAATATTTCAGAATCAGAAATACAGATGAGTTTCAGTTCTAGGTTTCTGAAAATCCCCGAGTCCCAGGGAGCTGTAAGTGATCTGCTTCTTTGAAAATGAGCTCACTGCTCCTCAGTGACCTAACTATGATTATAAGAGCTTACTGGTAAGTTCAAATTGGAAAAAAAAATTGCCAATAGGCAAAATGAAAAAAGTCTGCACACACATATTTACATAACTTGTGTAATGCCTAGTGGGTGAGCCTGGCAGGGTCTGAAAACCAAGTGACAAAAGGTATTTTTAATCCTTTTTCTCCTGATGCCAACAAAGAGCTTGGTGTAATTCTGGTTGTTCTCCTCAGCATGCTGTATTAGATTTTATCTGGTTTTATTAGAGTAGTCAGTTTTTGTGCAAGTCCTTCCATACATGAGTTAAGTAGCAAAAGTAAAGGAGGTAGAAAAATTAAATTACTACACTGTTAGATTCTTTTTTCTTTTGTTATTTACGGCAGCGCAAACAAAGCTTATGTACCACCATCTTTTATGAAGGAGGTTGATGCTCAGGCAGAAGAGGTTTAAATTTAGTTTGTGATTTAAAATCCCATTTTTTTAGCTTATTTGGAAAATGCTAGCAGTTTGGAGAAAGTACATGTCTGTTTCCACTGGATCCTATGCCTAACCCATCCTATTACAAGGTTCCAAAGCCACAGGAACTTACCAAGTTTCCTTTCAATCTTCCAGATGATCTGCAAGTATTTCAGTAAGTCTTGTGTAGAACTCTAATACAAAATGATATCCCTTAATTAAATAAAGAACATGCAGTTCAGTACCCAAAGATTTTTTTAAAACAAGCTTTTCTTTTAATTATAGATAGAATTTATAGCTGGTTTTATGAAAGCATATCAGACAAAGTATATCAGATATATTCATTAAAAGATTTTGCAAACAAAGAGGATATCTTCAAAAGCTCAGGAAACATTTTAGTCCCCAGATGCCATGAGGAACAAATTCCCCTTTTGAAAAATCTCCTGTATGTGATTGTAACTGATGTACTAATTTTCTAAGCAGATTTTCTGAAAACAGATTCTACTTCAGATCAACCTTCTGGAAAGACTTTCAGGTACTAAACTAATGTGAAACTTCAGGCATGCACACAAAATACCCAGTTTTGAACAGTGTGGTGGAGAAACAATTGTCACTTTAGCATGCTCAGATAGGTCAGGACCTGGTGCACATGCAGTCGTCACTGACTGCATTGTGAGTGTTATCTGGGACACCTGAGGAGTCCTGCTCAGTGGCCCTGACCCACCTGTGCCAGGTATCATTCAATCATGGAGAAAAAGACAATCCCTACTCCAGAAAACTCCCTGTCAACACATGGAACAGGGAGGACACAGAAGGATGTGGACAGATGAAGGGACATGAGGAAATAGTGAGACAACTACAAAGCAGTAGGTAGATCAATCTTGATTCATAGTATGTGTCTGGTAGAGCCCTGGTGAAGATAAAATTCAGAACCAAATCCTTGCATCTTGTCTTTGAATCTCATTAAAGCTACAAAGCATCCACAACTATGAACTAACTTTTACTGTGTAATTAATTGGGGCTTATTCTGCTTTACATGACGTGTGCTTTAAAGGCATGTGAAGACCATTAGGACTACTTTGATTAGGACCTGTAGTGGTGTCATGATTGATTTTAAGGGTCAGTGGAAGGATTGTGATGGGATTTGAGTTCAGCTATAAAATTTTGAAGTAAATGGAAATTTGGGGATGAGAGATTGCTTCCTTGTTTAAATGTTTTAAAAAAGCCTTCCTTTGTTTTTATTTCTCCCCTATGTAACGAAATAGTTATTCTGGAAATGTCATTAAAATGGATTAAAAAGAAATATTATTCATAAAAGAAGTTTTATCATTACATTCTATTTTCTCCATGGAAAATAGTAGGGTTTTAATATAGCTGAATGTCAAAGCAGCTGTAATTGTTGTGCTTTTGAAAGGAAAACATTAATTAAATTAATGTGTCACTCCCCTGATTTTCTCCCTTTTGGATAGTTGCTGTTCCATCTCCTTTGTACAGAACCTGAGAGTGAAAAACTCACACAAAAAACCTGAGAAATGAAAGAAATTAAAAGCACCCTAAAATTGCTGGCTGATCTCCTCTTCATCTAATACTGTCTTCATAAATATAATGGATAACCACAGTATTCTGGAACTGCCTTGCCCTGCAGAAGGTGATTCAGAAATGGAGGAGGTCCAGAAGAATGATGGGGGTGGTAAGGAGACAGAAACAATTCCAAATTTAATAACATTGGAAAATTTGAATCAAACCTGAACTTCATTAAAGTTACCAAGCTTCTTTTCTGAAATTTGGAAATATCAGAACAGTGCAATTTAGTGGTTTAGTATTTGACTTTTAGCAGCTTGAGGAGGGGTGATAAAGCAACTCAGTTCAGAGTTAGCTTCAGAGAGCTCCTGAACCTTAGGCGTGTGTGTTGCTAAACACTGGAATAAAGCCAACAGTTTGATGCCTCCAAGAGACTGACCTCATTGCAAGGCCTTAGGAAGCAAAGTATTTTAGCACTGGGAAAATCTTTATCAGCCAGCCATACTGGGAAATATTTGGGTCTGAGTTATGGGTTACATACAATGGTGTGTAGCTAAAAAAGATAGGTGCTTATCTGCTGTACTTCAGAATGCTTTATGTACCATTCTGTATGTGGTATGTGGTGTGTATGAGCCTCTGGAATTAGCAGATAGTATTTTTGATAGTTCATGCTTTGATAATTTTGTACTTTTTCACATCTGGGAGGTCTATTAAAAAGTGTTGCAAAAGCTGAGCATTTGTTTGAAAGGGTTGAATTTTGAAACAACAGGAAAATAAGGAAGAAGTGAATGCACATTAGAAGGGATGTTTTAGCTGCCAAGCCAAGCCACAGGCACAAAGGCCTCCTGAGCTTCCTTCCAGTTTTGAGAATTCAAGATGGCTCAGATAGCTGTTTGGGCCTGAGGTTTATTATTGCCAGCACGTTGGGAGAAAAGAAGGAATATTGATCATATTGATATAATTCTAGGAGATAACTGCAGAAATTTCTCAGAATTTCTTGGTTTTGTCTTTCACTTCCTTTCAGTTTTGATGCTGAATGTGAATCTTCAAACTGAGATATTCTTGAGAGATTTCTATTTTGAGAGCGTTTTATGATGAGTGCATTACATATCTTTGCAATGTGATAATTCAGCGCTTTATGGCAATGATTTCACTCTGTAAAACTTGTATTTCAAAAAGCTGGGGAAAAGACCATAAAACTTTGCTGGAATTGTAGAAAAGTCTAACTCACCTTGCAGAAGCTTGGAAATTTCAGTGAGCTATGTTTCAGATTTGATTCAAATATTCCAGATTCACTGGGTTGTGATGGTTTTCCTTAAATGATCTTCCTGACCTCATTTAATACAAATATTTTAAGAAAAATAAAACTCAAGACTGATTTAGTCTTTGATATTTCCGAACCTTGATGGAGGGCAGAGGCGGGGGAGTGGTGTGTGTGTGGGGTGTGTGTATTTGCACTTCTCTGAATCCTTTTGGTGATATTGAAAAAGATACTATTTTTCTCAAAGTATCACCTTGAAGAGTCCAGTTATGGTAGTGCATATTTCTCTTGTTATGAATTAGACAATGTCTGGTATGATAGAGACCTAAACACACCTGTTAGGTGAAAGACTGAGTTTTAAGACCTACATCACATGAAATCTGCATCTCCCAATAAATACTTAAATATGCAGCTATCGTTATCCTCTTAGGGACTGATTTTCTATGGACCAGAAATTTGAATTGAGAATTAAAGAAACTTTTTCCCAAAAAAGTTTTTTAAATTTCTGTACTCTGGGTAAAGAAACTATGTAGTCAGAAGTCATATCTTATGGTTAACCAAAATTTTTGTTGTTGCTAAAAACCTCAAATAGGTCACGATTTGCACCAAAGTCATGAAAGACTGTAAGAAGTGGCATTCAAACAAAAACTAAGCTTTGGATTCTGGTGAGAGGCAATATTGAGTTAGTTGCTTCAGAAAAAAGAGCTACTGAAAACCAAAACCTTAAGTCCAAAACCTCCCAAGAAGAAACAGCTGGTTTTGGCTTAGTATGTGTTTATCAGTTCTTAAAATTCCAGTTTCATGGCTCCAAACTCATAAAACAAAGAAGAACACCTTTAATATTAGCAGATGAATATGTTGCTATCAAAAGGCAGCTCCAGTCAAACTGTTGATGAACTGTATGTTAGAAACTGGTTTAAATTCTCATCTTGTATCAACATCACAAAACACCATGATCTGACTTCTCGAGAGTGTGAATGAGGTAGTGTTAAATTAAGATTTCTAACTCCTTTTAGTCCCTGCACAACAAAATGTTTCCATCCGTGCTAGTAATCACATGGATCACATTTCAGGACTAATGTTATGGATTTGCTAAAGCAGAGGAACTCCAAACTGGATTTTCTTGCACACAAATTTTCTCACTGATTCCCACAATATGAATATACTTAAAATGTGCTGAAAATGGGTTTGGCACCATGCACACTGTCTGGTAAAATAGTCCTTCACTTCAGCTGCCTATAGACTGAAAAGCAGACTGAGAAAAGTTTAACTGTTGAGAAGGCAGATAGCAAAAGAAACTTGAACACATTAGAAAAACTTAGCTGCAAGTGTTGTGATGAAAGGCAACTAATTTATTTTGGGAGTCTTTATGTCTGCTGATTATAGTGATGATCCATTTCTTAGAATTGATAAACTAAATTTATAGACTAATGTTACAGGGTTTCTTTCTGTCTTCCTGAACTCATATGAAGTATCATTACTTACCTTGAAAAACAGCATTTTTACCTCATAACATATTGAATTACCAAGTCTGTTAATTTTTTCCAATGTTAAAGAATGCCTAGCAATAAAACTTGTTTAACACATTAAATGGTCCCAGTGAGCCAAATATCAGCCTTGGCCACTCAGTGGGAAGGGTGGTGTGTTCTCCAGATGATAATGGATCAAACTGTCATGGTACACAGAGATTCATCCAGAGATTCTGGGCACCCTTAATTCCCAGGCATGCCAGAGGGGCTTAGGAGCACACAGAAATTTTTAACTTGTGAGGCTTCTAGATGAGGTTCTGGCATAGTGGTTATTTAGGCTGATGAGCTCTGCTCACAGTCTTCCTTTCAGGCAGGCATGAGACCTGCCATCTAGCTTGTGAACCATGCTTCCCTCCTGAGCAGCATTCTGCCAGTTACAATTCCAGAAAAACGAAATATATAACCTCCTAATAAATTAAATTTTTTTTAAAAAGAGTATTTTTAACTTGCAGAGTTAGTGATGTTTTCTTCATTGCACTGATCAGGTTCCAGTGCAACATGAGGTGACCTGGAGACACTGCTGGCCTGAGAGTTTGATATAGAACCAGCAGGAGGGACTCTTTCCTCTTCAACAGCCTTTAGTTCATTAAGTGTTGCTAGAGTCCCTGAAAATTTTTCAGAACTGAAAATTCCAAAATTCTATATTGTGGGCCACAAGGTAGGTGACAACATTTTGGCCTGTCTTCTTCATCTCCATGAAAATCTCATATAGTTCGGATTAATCAAACTTTTAATAAACAAGAGTGAGTCAGCCTTCTCTAATATCATCTATCCTAGAGGGGTGATCTCTAGTAAACACTTACCTGTTTTCTACTCCCCTTCCTTGCTGACATTTTCCCACCCAGATCTTTACCTACTCAACTGTTGCTTTCTGCCAGGCTTTTCCATATCTCTTCCCTTCCAGTAGCAGGTCACTCTTGGGGTTGCCCTGAGGACTCATGTGCAGATTTCCTCCTCCTCTCCTTCTGCCTCAATTTTGTTGACTTCACTGTTGGGGTTTCTGTTTCTCTTGAGAGAGTTTATGACCATCCAGAAATTACCTCTGCTAGGAAATTATTCTTTTCCTTAAAGGAATGTGTTCTTAAAAACAACACTAACCTTTCAGGGTAGACTCAAGGGATGACTAATATTTTGGCATACTCTCAGCAGTTCATATTCTCTCCTCTTTCTCTTTCCTTTCAGTTCCATTGTGTGCATTTTCTAACTCTTTTTAGAGCATAATTGGAAAGCATATATTTGTTTATTTCTTTCACCACACTGTTTTTTTTTCTCTCTAGCTCATTTTCCTGCTCTTGGAATACAAAGTACTGTGAACAAATAACAATGGATAAGCAGTTCTTTAATGACCGTTGTCTTTAATTTCTCAAGGTTCTGTCAGACACAATTTTTGTCTTCCTCATTTTTTGCCATCTGTGGTGAAGATAATGCAAGCCTTAGGATTTTTCAGTAGACAGTAATAATCCTTCACTTTCATTCTTTCATCTGCAGAAATTGAGCTCAGTCTATCCTCTTCAGAATTAAAGGGTTTGGAAAGTATCGACAGTATAAATCTCTGTTCCTTTTCTCTCATCCAGCTGAAATGGTGTGGGCTTTGTTTCACTTTTTTTTTTTTGTGAAGAGGGCCAGAAGATTACTGGGATGTCACCAGTCTTCTCTGCTAAGTTGCATAATTGCCAGCTTGAAAAGGTTCCTAGATGTTTCCCTTTCCCAGCACACGCTGTTCTACTGTTCACACCATTTATTCTAATACTTGTCAGGCATGCAATACTTTTTTTTTTTTTTAAACACCAATCATCCTCAAGAACCCATGAGGATAAGTGTTAGTGCATTTTCAAGGAAGACGTATTGAAGAATGATTAATTCTGAAGGACAGAGGGGTGAAAGCCATTGCACCTGCTGGCTTCCAGAGCAGTTAGAGTCACAGAGGTGACTTCAAGGCCAGGTTTGCAGCAGTGTTAACCTCCTGTATGTTCTGCTGCCTTTGGATGGGGTGTGAGGAGGTGGCCTGGTCCATGTCTGCCTGGGAACAGCCATGTGGAGACTTGCACTAGTGTGAGGCATCCCTGTGATCTCACTGAGGCCAAGAGGATGCTGGGGACACAGCCTTGTAGGAGGCTTTCCAGATCATTGACCCAAGGCCAGCTGCAGTAGATAATCCCATCTGGCAGCTGACGACTCCTCCAAGAACAGTCTGAGAGCCCACTTTGTTTGCCACCATCTCCTCCATTTAGTCCCCGTGTTCGGAATCTCATTTGCATCCACATTGTTCTGCTCATTAGAACCTTTCTTCTGTCATCTAGCCTAGATAATCTATCTTTTATGCATATGGGCTGAGCTCAGAAAGCACAAAGAGGTGATCACCAACACTGTGTTTTACTGGCTTTTTTTTTTTTTAATGGTTCTTCAGTGCTTAGGGTTTTTTCTAAACAATTAAACAATGTTGTTTGTCATGATCACTTCTTTTCATTTCCATCCAGAAGTGGATCTCCTCCTAGCATGCCACTTTGTCCCATCTCATCAGCTCAATGCTGTTGTAGGATGAATGAAGTACAACACGCTTTCTGTGGGACAGCTGCTCTTGGGAGCACAGAAGCAAAAGTGGCTCAGAGACATGCTTGTGACATAGAGACTCCATCGAACTGCATTTTAGAGATAACAGTGGGGGAACAAATGAGCTCCAGAACAGTTTGGGTGGCTTGGAATCATTTAGTGATCCCACATGAAAAACTGCTTCCTCTTTTATTGCTCTGCTGTTGAGGATGTAAGGAGCACAGGCAGGTGTATGGGAGCCCCAGGGAAGTAAAAAGCAAAGGCATTGTCCATCAGGACCCTTTGACAGTGCCATTCCCCTCTGTGGTCCAAGATGAGCGAAGACAGACTTTGGGGCACACTGCAGTGTGTCCCATAGTTGGCAGAAGGGGTCAGTAGCGTGCTGTCCAGTTTGCTCTGCACCTGTTGCGAATGCCTTTCTGCTTGGCTCACTTTCCTTTTCCTTGATCTGATGTAATTTTTACAGATGAGGCATTCATGGAGACATTCCAACAGACCTCTAGTAAATTTTTCCATTGAATAATACTTTATCCTTTTAAAATTGTTTCAAATAAATATGATAATTAATAGAGATAGGAAAAAAATTAGGAACATAAGGCATTTTTGGAGGATGAGCAAAGACCACCCTGTATACCGCATATTTCCCTTACCCACGTTATCTTCCCAGCCCAGCTCTAGCCAATTGCTGCACAAACAGTTCTAATATTACAATCCTAACTGTTTTATTGGTTATGCCTAGATTTGTCACAGTCATAATTAAAAATTTTGCTGTACTTGTGACCAAAGGATCACAGAGCATCCCAGAAATGGCAAAAATCAGGGCTGCTTGGAACTTTAGCTGATCATTATTTCCATTGCTTTCATGACCACTTGACATGCCTGACAGACATTTGTCTAACTTGTTCTTAAAAGTTTTGTGTCTGCCATTGTGCTGCTTTGGTCTCCCAGCTAAACCAGTGTTGCACTTCGATAATCAGCCCTCAACAACTGCTGTTGCCTAACAGCAGGAATTCTTGCTCCCAAAAGTTTCCATTCTGTTCCTTTAATGAAACTGGTATTGGGATGATAGTTGGAACTGGAGATTTGTTTTACTCTTTCTGGGTAAATAAAGTCACCCCAGAGTTTCATTGCATAAAGCCCACTGACACAAATTAGAGGTACATTTTCTCACCTATGCATTCAGAAGTAGATTGTTTTTGCCAATCGCAGTAGCAGCAAGGATAGTCTTGAGAACCTGCTTCTCCTTTCTTTCCATACAAGGCTTTTTATTTATATAGGTGCTCATAGGAGAAAGTGCTCCCAGTGCTCTGGCACCTTTGCCAGACTCTAAGTGTATTAAAATGATCACTTTCCATTTCCTTGAGCGTAGCGCCGAAACAGCAAGATCAGAAGGAAGGAAATGAGTTCACCCCTCTGCCATCTGCAGTTTTATGTCCCTCTGTTTCCCACCCACCTCCTTGCAGGCAAGGAATACAATTCCCACTCAGAGACTAATAACTGCATGGGAATTTGGTGGGGGAGGGAGAGATTTTCCAAGATATTAAGCTCTAATAGAGAATTTCCTGCTATGCTTCTGCTGCTGCAGTAGTGGGTTTCAGCAACAGCACATTGCTAAGGCAGGTCTGACCAGCTGCTGTAGGGAAAAGAGGATGTCTCTTGGGAAATGCCTGGCTTTCCAAGACTGGTTTTATAAACCAGGTCTGAAAGACAGCACATTGCCAGTACAAGTCTGTGGAGAGCCCACATTTGGTATGTCCATGAAAGGAAATGCCTCATCAGAGGTGAGAGACTGAGCTGATTAGCTGCAGCCTCTGAGCAGAACCAAACCACTGCCCTGTGCAGAGCACAGCACCATCATCTCATCTCCAGATGATACAGGCTCTTCCTGCATTCCAAAGTTCATTTCCAAACAAAAAAAATAAATACAAGAGCGCAATCCCTTAGCCATCTGGTAAATGGAAAATTCAGACTTTGCCATAGAGGTTGCTAATCTCCTCCTGGCAGCTGGGATGCTGACCAGACACCCTGATGCAAATCCAAGCAGCAGAAGGCAGGCACACACCTGTCAGGAAACGAGAAGAAAGTGTGGCTCTTCCGACTGCTCAGCACAAACAGCCAGTATCACCTCCCCAGAGCCAAACCCCTCCTCTCTCAAAATGCTACGTAATGCAGCTGGCAGCTCCAGTCAGTGGAGTCTGTGCTTTTAAATCAGACTGTCACTGGTGTATCATCCTCGCCACATCCCATGGTTGTTCATTTACGTGGTCCACGTGCCTTCCGAGTTGTGGATACTACACCAATCTGAGAATAATGCTGGCAAGGCAACTTTTCATTCCCTCTTTTATGAGCATCCTATCCTCAGCAAGAGGACAGTGAGGTGGGAGAAGAGAAGAGGAGATAACTGGGTTTTATTTTTGCCATGTCTGCAGAGGGGCAGAGATGAGGAGTAGAAGGAAAGGCAGCAAGCAAGTGAACTGTTGCTCCTGTTTGAAAAAGAAATATTTAGGCTCCTGTCTCCAGGGAGCTGGCTTATGAGTCCTGAAGGAATGGGGGAAAATCCCAGAATCTCAAGGCACAGTACCAGAAGCAACATGGGAAGAGCAACACATCCTGACCTGAAAGCCCTGATGACATTTGTTGGTTTCCCACTCAGTGCTGGTTTTTTTTTTTAAGCTCCTGCCAACTTACCTCATGCACTGCATGGTGAACTGAAGTCAAACTCTTAAAACTTTTATCTTGTGAAGCTCAGAGCACTCTAGACCCTCTCTGGACTTGCTCCAGTACATATCTGATGAAGAGTGGATAGACTGGAGTACCTGACAGCCAAATTCATGCCATCAATAAGAAAGCAGTGCTAGGCTGGTTTCAGTCCATGGCAACAGCAAACTCTGAGGGACATGCCTACCTTTAGAGCATGGCTGGCAGGTGGGAGCTCTGGGCTCTCCTTGTCTTCCTTTGCTACATGGGGTGCAGCTCAGGGTGACAGGAGAGCTCTGACAAGCCCTGAGGCTGGGTCTGGGGGCACCCTCTGGCTGCTGCTGCTGGCAAGGCAGGCAGGGCTGGAGCTGGCTTTTGGCCAGGGCTCTGCCCTCCAGAGCTGCATCCTGTGGGAAGCCTGGCCTAGACAAGAGCTATGCAGCAGGAAAGATTCACCTGCTTGGCCTGGCTCTTTACTTAGGAAGGGATCATCTTATGTGAAGACCTGTGTCCACATGTAAAAGGAAATGTCAGAATGGATTGCCAGAAATAGGTGCCTGATTTGAGCCCAGCTGAGGTAGGGATGTTTTTTATTATCAGTAGTTAAATGCATTGGAGGCAAAAAAAGGTGAGACATATGTTAATAGACTTTCACTTGAACAAAGTAAATTTGCTTTTCCTGCTTTTTGTTTCTTCCGTATCTCTCTAAATGGGGTTCTATCTGTAGCATTTTACAGTTATGAAGGATGGAGAAACAGTTCAGAAACTAGCATTATGTTCCCTTGTTTTCCCATCCTATTCCCATGGAGATTTAGGGAGGAACTGCTCCAGACACAGCATTTGGCAGGGTTTGGTCTTTATTTTTTTCTGAGCCCAGAAAGCTCTGTTTCTGTTTGATCCTGATGAGACTGGTGTTGAGGAATTTGCCACCAGTAAAAAGGCCACTGAGCTTTCGGGGAGGATGAGACCACAAACACTCGCTGCTCCTGGAAGAGAAAGGCTCACGGCATGCACAGTAGCCTTATTTAACCTGTGTGCTGCCCCTCAGACGTCCTGACATCAGAACCTGCCGCGATGGCAGAACAGCACTGCTCCCAGTCTGCAAAAGTCATTAGGATATCCTGCTGCTGCAGGGACTGGGGCCAAGCAGGAAAGACAATCTGCCTTTGAATGCAATCAAACATCAGTTTCTGCTCTGAAGGCTGGAGGGGAATGCCAGGAGGACAATTTGAGTGCTAGCACGACGTCTGGCCCCGGGGCGAGGCAGCGTGCCAGCCTGCACTGACCTGCTCAGCCACCACCACCTGCCTCTGTCCAAGAAAATGCTGGGTCATTTTAAGAAGATTTGTAAACCAAGACCTTTGGTCTTCCAATATTTAAAAGATACCCAAACTGCTACTATGGCTACTATAGCTAAGGGCAAAAATCACACCTAATTCTAATGAATATAATGGCTTACCTTGAATTATCAGGATCAATGTCTAAGGGAAAAATGGCAGTGTTCCAGTGTTATCACATTTGTTTACAGTTTAAAATACATTCAGCAAATATTCAGGGTATTTTCAGGCTGCAGAAAAGAAGGTTTACAAATACCAACAGGCTGGGCACCTGTCAGACCTCTTGCTGGTCTCTATCCAAGCTTGGATCCAACTGCTTTTCACCATCAAGGTGAAATTCCAAGCTGCAGCAGTGCTGGAAATTTGCTCCTCATCCATTTTTCCTCTAGTTCCAGGAATGAAATAATACTACAAAAAATGCATCAAAACAAGCCTGGAAAAATATTTGCTGTAGTGCAGAAACCAGGAGATAAGAAGACTCATGGACCACAGCAATTTCTGTGCACATGTACCCAAATTGAATCAAATTTAATTGGCAATTATTTCTTCCAGACTAATTTTTCTGCAACGGTTGAACTACTACATTGTTTGCTCTAATGTCTGTGTGCTTCTCTCTAAGACAGGTCTTATTTATTCTCTCCTCTATAGCAAAGAACAATAATTCTTATACATGATGTGATTTATTGTCTCAGCTGCTCTTAAACAACACAGGCTTATAGTTAAATTGGTCTGCTGAATAAAATTATTAGTTGAAGAAATCTGAGGAGTGCAAAACTCAGTGAAACTTCTCACCAATATTTCACAGTCTCCTGTCTGAATAAAGCTCTTCTGCTCAGACTTTTGAACAGCTGAGTCCATATATTTTACAACCCCAGCATTACATGCATTGCTTCTTTCAAGCAGAGATCCCAATGAAATAAAGGCAAGTGAATCTGGATTGCTGGTATTTGCAATGGGAAAAGTGTAAAGCAGCTGGTAAGAGCCCTCAGTGAGCTTGTGTCTCAGCAAGCAGTACAGCCCTCACTGTGGCTGTGCCCAGAGCTCGCTGCCTCTGGCTCTTCTGGCACAGGGAATGGCAGACAGCTCTCAGTCCTACCAGCCTTCCCCCTGTTTTATACCCAGGCACTGAGGTGTTCTGCTTCATGCCCTGTGCTGTCAGAAACTGGGTTGCTGAGCCACCACCACAGCTGGATATCATTGAGGGTGTCCTTTCCCTGGTACAGAGAGGGACTTTCTGCCTCTTTAGTTATTCAGGTGTGACCATTTGTTGTAGTTTAGGAATGGTACTCCCCAGTTCAGTGCAGACTCCCCAGTCCCACTGAGACTCTCCAAACCATGCACTTCTCTCTTGCTGGTTTGACACAGTAAAATACTCACTGGAAAACAAGAACTCCCATATCATTCCTGTTTGCAGATGTGAGGGAAGTTGAGCTTTGCCCCGGCAGCATGTGTTGGTCTCCTATCCACTAGTGGCTGTGGGGGTGGTCCAGCCTTGCCACAGCAGGGCTGATGGGGGACACAGCCAAGCCCCCCATCTTGCCTCGGAAAAGGGCTTTGAGAGAGAAAACCCTTTAGTAAGCAATGGGATTAATCACACCTGGGGTGGGAATGGCAGATTGGAAGTGCAGAACAAAGGGAAAAGGTGGCTTTGGTTACAAGGATTCATAAAGTCATCACTCAGAGAGAAACCCAGCGCTTGGGGAAAGGCCATATTGCTGGGAGAGGGAGAGCGACAGAGGCTTTAATTTTCATGTGTTGTTCTTGGTCCACAAAGCAGAGATCCCACAGGGAAAACCTTGCCGCAGCACCACCTCGCCACACATGAGCTGCTGAGACGTGGGCTTCATAGTCCTGCTCTGCCCATGGACGTCTCCCTGGGGGATAAATTCTTGCCCTTTTCACAGACATTCAGGCTGGATGCTGTTTCCAAACCAAAGAATATTAACCAAGATGGCTTTTGTGTGTGAGAAAAGGCAAACAATCATTTGTGCTAGTGAGACTCCTTCATTCTGTTTCCCTGAACTGTAAGAAAAAGGAGGAGGATTTACATGGTAGAGCAGCAATGGATGTCTCACAGGGACAGAGACTGGAGAGGTAGCTGCTTGGAAAAAATCAGTGTGAAACTGAAAACATTAAACTTTAATTAAAAAACCCCCGAAAAACCCCACCAAACTTCAGTTTAGTTTTCAGCCAAAAATGGCAAATGATGGAAAGATTGTGGTTTCCTATGAAAAAGTAAGAGAAAAATTTCCAGGAAAGTCTTTGTCTAGTCAAAAATATACTGTTCCATTATAAAATAAATTAAAAAACCCCCTATTAGATCAGACAATCTCTTCCCAGTCCTGGTTAGGTCCAGCATTCCTAAGAGGACCATACCCACTAGATGTCAGTCTATTGCCATGCAATAAAAACAAATGAGCCAGAAATGTCATCAGGAGCTTTTTGGGATGAGGATATTTCCACTGAGCTCTCTTCTGTCAAAAATGTTGCCAATAACTCCTTAATTTCTATAAAATTCCTAAGCTTTGTATTTCCAGAGTTTTTCAAGGCCGTTGCAACACATTCCATGGACTGTGCCAGCCAGATATTTTTCCACTACCACATCTAACCCCCAACTGACCTTTGAGTCCCCAGATCTTAAAAAACTTTTAAGCAACATCTGAACAGCATATAAAAGGAGTGTAATCCCACCCGACTTCTCTACCACTCACACCTCCCCCTTCAGTTCATGGTATTGCAGATTTTATAGAGACAGAGAAACAAGCACTTTATTTTGCTGAGGTATGGGTACACTGCAAAAAAAGATCCTTTCTGCAATATTTTAAATAGCTGAAGCAAACACCTCTCATCCTGATACCAGCACACAAAGAAAAACAGATTGCATTCTGTGGAACATAGATCTTAAAAAAAATTCTATGATTTTCCTGCTCTCAGCAATTATTCTCTTTGGGATTCAGGTATTCCAAACAAAGGCCATAAAAGCTCTTTGAGATAATGACTGCAGAAAAGTTTATTCTTCCCACCACCTGTCAAAAATGCTATGATACTGTAAATTGCTCTCGTTGACTTTCATCCCTGAATTGACTTCAGTGGAATTTGTGACGGTTGTATCACAAGAAAACGTGCCCAATATTTTCTAAAAGTTGTGGTCTGGGTGGTGGGCTGTTTCAGTATATTCTGCTGCTTGTGTCTGCATCCATATTGTTTGCACCTTCTTCAATATTTATTCTGTTTCAAGAAAAATGTACAGCGTTTACCTCTGGCATGGAAAGCAATAGGAGAAATTGTTTAGCCCTTACATCAGAATGGCACTTTCTTTCCTAGATATAAAACTTTAATTTTAGGAGGCTTGCTCACATATTTCTGCTGCTGAATTGGAATTTGAATCTTCAAGAGATCAAAACTCCCTGTCACATACACATACAAATATAATAACAAGGTCAATTCATATTAGGAGTGTTTTGTATATGACACGCCAGCTTTTCTGAATAGCACATGGAGACACCTGAGCAAAATTTCAAGTACAGAATCTGTTAGGACATCTGGGTTGAAGACTTTTCTTGGTGATCAGTTGTGATTTCTTCATTCTCAGAAGAAACTCTGTGTCTTAAGAAAAGTAAATTGTTTTTTCCTGAACTTTTTTTTTTTTTGGTAGGATTATTTTGCACCCAGTGGTTGCTGCTGAATTCTATGTGTTTACATAGCTCCTATGCTTTTAACATCAAATTATTGGGAAACAGACAGTCAATTAGGAAAAGAAGAAAATGTGCGTATCGTATTTGTGTTTGCGAGACCAGACAAAAATGGAAAGAAAAGAAGAGCCCTATTATTCATAAAACTTCAAAGCCTCACTTTTCCTTACAGAATACAGAATGCAGGAGTGAAAACTGAGAAACAGATCTCCTCGTGTTACATACCCTCCTGCTCTGCTTAGTGGTGGGCATCAAGCCATGCTTCACAGTCATGCTTGTGGGAGAGACCAAGGGACAGTTTTGGCTGGCCACCATTCCTATGATGGTAATGAGAGGAACACATTTAATTAGAAATCCTGAAGCCTCATCTTCTGTCCAAGAAACTGCTGTGACTGAGCTGTACAAATTAAACTTGTGGCTGGCATAAGTGAAGAGTAAAAAGGTAGTTAGTAAGTTAAGTTGCTTGGTGTTTATTGGACCTTAGTGCAAAAACATTGTCAGTAACAACACCCATACACATACAGCTCTCTCAAAAGAAGCCTGAAGAGATCAGCAGCAACAGTTTTGGGGAAAGCACCAGCTCTATACATGTTCTGACTGGCAAGCACTATTTCCAGCCACATTTGGCTTTCATTTACAAGTCATGCTTTGCGCATGGGGTCTGTCTCACAGGTGTAGCATGTTCCAGACAGCAGAGATCAAATGAAATTGGATAAATCTGCCTATTGAGACTTAACACATGATGTGTACTGGAAGATATGATACAACACCTTTGGTCCTCTGTAGTTATTCATAAGTTGGAACATACTCCTATTTAAAGAGGTTCACTGTAAAACTGTTGTTTAATTTTTTCTAGTCTAACACCTTCAAATCATCATTTGGGATTTTCCTAGTAACTGAAACAGTTTATGTGAGCTGTGATATCTCAAGTGGGTCTTTGTTTTTCGTCAGGTCCAGGATGATTAGACTGTCTGCTGTGACAATTATTTCTTCCAGGTCTTTGGGAACACAGTAATCAAGCAGTTGAAAGAACAAGGGAGACAACTTGCTCTATTCCTTTGCAATTTCACTGTTGCACAAGCCCTAGCTTAGAGGGTCACCAGAAAGCTTTAACTCTTCTAATGACAGTCCAGATCCCTGTAGCAGATGGGAAATCCAAGGCTTTTTAAAGAAATTTTGTTGTGGTTTGATCACTCACGTGGAAAGAATCTTCTAGGAAATGTATTACTAGTAATCCTTCTATATAATAAATCCTATCTTTAGGGTTAATTCTAATAACCCTTACCCTGAAAAGTGTAATTGAAGACTTATGTGAAGGCTTATATATTCCCACAGTCTTAGAAACTACATGGTGTGGGTTTTTGCTCATGCTAAAGCTACCACAGTTTAGATAGTTGAAAGAATTAGGATCAGATAAAGATCCTTCTTTAAAGGACCCAGTGATCCTTCAAACTGTGAGTAGAAAGATGAACCATCATGACATCCTTGTACAGAAACCCAAAAAGTGTTTCTGCCTGTGGATGTATGTTCTCCACAGGTAGCAATTTATTTAGAAATTATTCTGTTGTGCAAGATTTCTGACACTAGGAAGCAGAAGAAAGAGTAGCCTAAGAAAAAGCAAACTGTTACAAATGAATAGGAATGGATCTCCAAAGTGTTAGTACAATGAAAACCAAGGTATAGTACTGCCCTTGTGCTGAAGAAAGGTGCTTGGCTGGAAGGTGATAATAAGTAACTAAAAACAAGAGAAGAAGTTTCAGTCAATCTAGGGAGGCATCTGTAAAGAAGAGTATTAACTATGTCTTCTAAAAGAGAAATGTACTTCTACAGTGGAAGCCACTTAGCAGCAGATGGATTTGCTCCATTCTGAAAACCATTCTTGAAAATGACAGTTAGGACATGTTACACACTGGCAGACAGTGTGAATGAAGAGACTGGATCAGCAGCTAAAATGCTGATTTACAGAACCCTAAGAATGATATCTGCTCTACAGGAGAAGTTACAGAGCAACTACAATGCCCTGAGATACTTCATCTTGACTTGGTGTGATAACCTGGGTGACCAAGAGGAGTCAAGAGGCTCCTAAGTGAAAAGCTGCTGACCACTGAACCCTCTTTTTGAGGTCAGGAAATTCTGAGTCAGAGTCCTCCCTAAAGACACAAAGGTGAATGAGTCCCATAATGAACTGAGACACATAATCTTCACTTTGCTGCAATAGGTATTTCTGGGCAACTGGTAGGCTTGTTTGGGCACTCTAGAGGAACCTGTAAGGGTGCCAGGACCCCACCTCCGAAATGCCACAATGGATCACCTGGGGACAGTAAATAAAATGGCCAGACCTTTAAGGTCTGGTTGAACATTGTTATGCTCCTGCAGCAAATGATGCCAGTCCCCAGCTGGTCAAATCTAGAGTCTGAATAAGCAAAGTAATGCATAGGTGTGGGAGAGAGGAAAGCAGTCACGAGGAGCAGAAGTTCCTCAGATCAACTCCAGAAAGAAAGTCACTAAGAAGATTGCTTAAAACATAGGACACAGCAAAAAGGTGAGACATGGGCAGAAACACAGGGATGATATTGCTGGAGACCTGGAGCAGCTGCTGAAAGGGACGTAGTAAAAGATTCAATCATCTCAAGATCCTAAGTGCCAGGCTTGCACTGCTTGGCTCATTTGTGGGAAAGGAGTGAGAGTGCAAGAGTGCACAACAGAGGGAAGATGGGGGAATATGATGGCAGAGCACTGTCCAGAGGTGCTGGATGGACTAAAACAACAAATTGGTGCTGCCTGAGGCTGGGGAAATGCCAGGTACCTGCAGGCAGACTCTGTCATACTGCAGACTGTGGAAACAGAAAGGAGAGGCGGGAGAGCAGAGTGGAACATTTTATGCAAAAGCAGTAATATGCTGCTAAGATACCAACTACAAAAAACTCTTTGAATCAATGTACTGAGAAAAGGATGTAGAAATATCTGGATAGATGTTTAAGAGTAAAACAAGTTGCTCTGCCAGGATAATCTGCCTTTAGACAGCTGGAAAGGAACATGAAAGGGGCTAACTAGAAGCAACCTTCTGTTGAAGTCAGGCTGAGAGGGAAAACTTTCGTGTCTGAACATCAAAGATGCCTAAAAGGCATAAGACAAAGTTGAGAGATTTTTTTCAAGCATTGTTCTTGTCCTAAGGAATGCTTGGCAGACAGAATATGATTCTTATTCAATGCGTGAATTTAAGTTGGTGTTAGGTCTGAGATACAGCCTGAAATGAGATTATTAGTGTACATGTTAGTGATTATCTATATTAATTATATGTAATAAGAATATATTATAATTTGATATGAGTGGTCTGGGGCAAAAAAATAGTTGAAGGATGAGTTTTTTGCTGCTGGGGCAATGTTTAGCAAGGTTATTTTTTACAAACAATACTCTAGGAATCAACTGTTCCTTCTGAGATTTTTCAGAATGGGAGATTGTGACACTAGCTCTAAGAAGGTCACAAAAAGAAATGAATGGAATTGTTTTGCCCATATGAAAATAACAGGAGAATGCCAAAATTCATCATTATTGGCAGCCTCAGGGCACATTGAGGCAAGTCAGTGTTGCCAGGACAGTGCAGAGAGGTTTGGACCAGGTCTGCTTGCACTTTGCCTAGTTCACATCATTGCTTATTCATTTCTCACTTTCCAAAATACAAAAGCGAACATTTTTCATATTTGGATGGCAAATTCCAGCTGAGTTAATGAAATCAGAAGTGAGAAGGATACCAAGTCATTTCATAGACCACGTCAGTTGTGTTTTTTATGCAGGGGATTTTCTCAGTATGCTGTTTGGAACATGGAAGAAAAATCATAATGTTGTTGTATTTTCCCCCAGTTTTAGTGTACATGGTAAGTAATGCCCTTCTGACTGTGCCATCTTTGTCAGGAGAGGTGTGGCAGCTCTTCACATGCTCTGTGCCTGACTAGGTAAGTAACAGCAGAGCAGCCTTAGGATTCAGACAACCATCCAAATTGGTGGAGTTTCACAAGTTATTACGTGTTCACTGAGTAATTCAGTGGATATGATTTAAGCATGGGGCAAATTTAGTTACTCTTGTAACTAAAGAGAGCTCCACTCTCTTTTATTGCAGGCTGAGAGGTCTGCAGCACCCAAACTGAGAGCTGTCTTCTGTACTTACTTTGCTGGGAGAGTTATGATCGTAGACAATGGGGGTTTTATATCAGGGTTATACTTGTGATGGCTGAGCAATGGTAATGAAATATGGGTTCTGCTGTTCAAGACTAAATATTGGGTCAAGTTTCATCATCATCATGCTTTAACCCTTATTTGCCTGAGAGCTGAATAGCCCAGTTTTCACCTCTCAGCAGCCCTCCCTTCCATTTGTTGTCGCTGCTTTCGTCTCTCACATCTGTGTGTAACCTTGCTTAGTCACACTTCAAATATGATTATATGAGGACTGTCTCAATATATCTCTCAATAATAATAATAATCTCTCAATAATATATGAGCAGCTGGTAAAAAACTGTGATAAAGGATTTTGTAGTACAGACATAACCTCTCCAGAAATTGCTTCAAGGGTGATGTGTACAAAAAGACTCTTAGAAGAACCAAGAAAAATAAGTATATGGGCTTAGTACAAGGAGAGCAGGATTTGAACCCTGCAAAATTAAATTTGATCTACCTTGTATTTTCCTGTTTGCTTTTGTTGACAGCTTTTTCTTGTCAGGTCTCTACATTTTCAAAGTCACATTATTTAGTGAATCCTAGTATATAAGAAAAGAAGAATGCATTAGACTTTTATCTGAGACAGTGAGATGCACACCTTGGCAAAACTAAAATGTGTTTTTCTTGCCATTAGAGATATATGAAGTTATTTTATAGCTCTGTGTTCTCATTAATTTTTGCATTTGGCTATTCATCAACAAACATGTACTATGAGTAATTTCCATTAAGAACAGCAATGTTAAAGTTTTAGCCTCTCACAGTACAACTGCAGGAGATTCCAATGTGGTCATAACATAGTAAGCAGCTAACTGATTCCCTCAGGTAGCATTAACAGAGAGGAAACTGTACTGCCCACATGCTTTAGACAGCTTTCCACTGATTTGCCATTAAGTGTTCTGTCAGTTTTCTTTGCTTGTTGAAAGAAGCCAAAATAATATACAGAAAAGAAGAATTAGTTAGAGGAAAGAGAATAACAATCTGGGAGTTTCTTTCATATTTGGGAAGTTTCTCTTTAATTTTTTTCCATTTCTCCAGGAACCACAAGACAAACTTATACCTGCCTCGGTGCTGTATGCAGTGCTACAAGGTCTTGCAGGACCAAGAAAAAGGTTTTTGTGACATGCTGAAAAACTCTTCTGGTGTTCTGTTTTTTTTGTCTCAAATCTATAAATTGTAAATATTACTAGGGGAATGAAGTCAGTGTGGGATCAGGTTAGAGACGGGTTGCTACTGGTGTAAATACCAAGCATCAAAAAGAGAGTGAGAATGGGTGGGGATGTCTAAAAAAATACCCAAAGGGAAATATCTGAATATACAGCACAGTTATGTTATAAAACACATTTTTAATCTGTAGTCACTTGGTGATGCTCTTGAGTTGTATTTCAGCTTTGGGACCAATAATTTGCAGAAGGGAATGTACTACTTAAATGTTATTCCATTTTCCCTCCTATCTCTAAGTTGAATCCTGAATTTAGTAGGGTCCCATTGTACACTCCTAAGCTCTCTCCTAGGTCTCTCCTGCACAGACTCAATAAGCAAAGCTGAAGTCATTGTGAGTTCTGTGCCAGAAGTGATCAGTCCAGGTGGTGGGATGCATCTCACTATTTCCAATCATCTAAAAGTATCCACTGAAAACCAGTTGTTCAGACTCTCTTCATTGTTGCTAGGGTCTCCAGAGAATACTTCATCTCAACTCACCATAAGCCAGTTCTCTTTTTACCACACAAGAAGCCTAAATGAGTATTATGTAGAAGATTCCCATTTTTTTGGGAATCCTTTCCAAGTTTCTTTTCTGGCTGTTTTTGGCCTTGTGAGCTAACCCAGCCCAGTACAGCACAGCTGGGAGCTACCTGAGATAGAGCAGAGAGTGTGCCATGCTGTAGAAACCAACATGAGGCACGTGACCAAATGTTCAGAGATTTCTGCAGTACCTCCACTGTAACAGGAATCTAACGACCTAACCCATATCTTGAAACAATTATAAAAATAGCTGCATCAGCTCTGCCCTGGTATTCTCAAGACTTCTTTTCATGCCAGCTTTCCATGGATGCACTAGGGAGCTGAGTCTTCTGAAACTGCAGTAGCTGGAGCCCAGGAGGTGGTGGAGTCACCATCCCTCGAGATGTTTAAGAGGTGTCTGGATCTGGAACTTGGTGAAGTGGTTTAGTGGTTCAAGGGTTGCAGTGGCAGTGCCAAGTGGATGATCTGACTGGATGATCTTAAAGGTCTCTTCCAACCTTGATAATTCTATGATTTCATGAGTCTCTGATCCTAGGATTGCTCTGACACGTTGCTGCTCATCTAAAACAGTTAAACAGGGGTTTTAGACTGATAAAATGACCTGGGAAATTCTGACTTGTATACAAGGCCAGAGAACCTAGTCACTTTTTACTTTTCATCATATGTATCTTTCTGTAGCATCTATTCCCTCAAATGGGTAGGATCTTTAATATATTGACTACTTGGATGAAAATATTATTGTAAAGCATAAATACTTACACATGCACTTTATATTCTGTGTTTTTATGAGGGTGTAACAAAGGAAGCTACCTTTGTGATGCCAGAAAATATGCCTTAAATAAATGATATTTAAAAGAAAATACCTGCAAGTTACACAACTGATGATTTTTTATTTATGGGAACTCAGTGGGAAGTGGGGGACTTTAAAACCAGACTCAAATATTAATGTGTCTTTTCATTGGTAATGTCCTGTCTTTCCAAAGTGTATGCTTGAAAGCTGTGAGTTAGATGTTTTTTCTTTGGCCTCATGATCAGACTAATCACGAGCTTAGAATTTGTAGATGTTGTATCAGTACCAATTTTCCTTAAACTCTGGGTATGCTGATGTGCCATTTGTCTAGGCACGATTTTTTTCAAGGTTTTTAAAGTTTTTTCTAGGTTGACAGCAATTTGAACAAGATGCAGCTGGACATTGCATTTATGTTGCTGTGACATCTCAAGTAAATACTGTTTTGAAATTTTATTATCGGATGTGAGCAGTGAAAACACCAACAAGGAAAGTCAATTAATGCCAAACATTATTTTCCCACCGTAACATCCTGGGGGTTTCTTAAACCTGGTCAGCTGTACAGGGATGTAGTGCAAGTAGGGTGCAGTAACCAAGCTGAGAAAGCTGCTGAAGTACTGAAGGAGTGCTGACACTCCATCGCCTGTACCAGAGGAATTTTGTTCTTACAGACACCAAGGGTGATCTCAAGGCAGCTTGTAAGCCAAGCACACCGGCTGAGCCATCACCTACCGTCAAGATGTCAGTGAGGCTCGCTTGGACTTGGACTTTTAAATTTTTTTCCCCCCTAGTCTATAGTGCATTGATTGATATTGCTGGCAGATTTGGCAGCAGTTTCTGGTCCCAGTGCCCAGAGAACCCCCTCTGCCCATGTAGAACAGAATGTTTTGTTGCTGCAACTAAAGGGCTGTGGCAATTTTAACGCTCATTCTAGGAACAAAAGCAAAAGGAGAAATCCAAATATAAATGTTCCTAAGCTTTCAAAAACAAATTACAGTTTTGCTTTTTGGTCAGAGTCCTTGTCCTGTGTGCTCCATCAATGGAAAGAAATAATTATCTGTTGAATCGGTGAATTCCTCTCCAGCAGATTTCTCAAGCACTATAAAAGAGTCTAATACATTGAACAAGACATCTGTGTTGAAAATTTGAAGGATTGCTTATTACTACTTTGTCTCAATCAGCTTTTTTCTTTCTATCTATTTTTCAAGAAAAGAAAACATTCTCTGTAGTCATCAGTCGGATATGTGTAAAACATTCTGTTTATTTCTGAATGACCACAGGAAAAATTCTAAAGTTCTATGTTTACTGGAAATTGTATGAATTATGTGAATTATTAGTCATACCAACCCCTTATTTTTATAAAACAAGGAAGAGCATATGTTTCCAATTTGATGTAAAATAAGGTCATCTTACAGAAAGGCAGAAAACATTGAATTCCATATATCAGAAGAAACAGTAGTTCAGAATAACCTTAAAGTATATTGCCACCACCTGTGCCAGACACTGAAAATATTTTCCACTCCTTCTTCCACCTGTTTTTGTTAGGGTTTTTTTCTCATACAAAACCACTCTTTGCAAGAAGAGGGATTTCATGTCAGGATTTGATTGTTAACTGAATGTAAGTGATGTTTTTCAACTAACACGTTTGACTATTCAGTATTAGCCATTTCTGGTAGAGTGGGTGCCCTTAAAATTTAAGTGGTTCTTCTTGCAGTAGTTACTAATTTTATTCACAGATTTCTCCATTTCAAATATAGCTTATGCTGCAAACGCCATAGTGAAACCAACAACTTTAGTGACCTCAGAATATAAAGTTATTTCTAGATCTTACATTGTTTCTAGGCCGAGTGAAAAAAACCAGACCTATTTTTACTTCATTCTAAACTATACCTATGTGGTGTCTCAATATAATTTAAACAATGTATCCAGTTAGGGTAGAGCTGCTGGAAAGATATTTGAGTGATAATTTTGGAAAGTTGGACTTCCCAAAACCTGAGTGGTTAACAGTGAACACTATGGCAGGTTCTGCAAATTTCTACTGCAAAAAACCTTTAAATTGCTTGTTTCACGTTTGGGATAGGTAAAATAGGAAGGAATTGGTAAAATAATATTTTATAGCAACTTCTGCGTTATCATTGTCTTCTGCTGGAAATTCTTACACCACATGAAAGCATTGATTGAAGCTTAATGAAAAAAATTCACTGTTTCTGAGCATGTATCGCTTTGCTCTACTCAGAATCAGAAAATATCCTGAGCTGGAATGGGCTCACAAGGATCATTGAAGTTCAACTCCTGACCCTGCACAGAGCAACCCCAAAATCACACCATGTGCCTGACAGCATTGTCCAGGCACTTCTTGAACTCTGGCAGGCTTAGTGCTAATTATTTTAAGAGTATGTGAATTGCACTCAGGTACAGTTGCATCTGACTTAGAGAGTTCTTTAGTGATCTGAGAATCAAACTGTGTGGATTTCATTCCTGACTTGCTCAGTGAGCCTAGGCATACTCCTTGTGTACAAAATGGAGGGTCACTGGGGCAACTGTGTTGCTCAGAGTACTTCATAGCTCCCAGCAGCAAGTAGACTGCTTGTAAGTAAGCAGCAAGTAAGAGCATTGCTTGTGGTCCAACCTCATTTAGGCCTAGACCTGCTTGAACACTATTGCTCCATCACCTTGCTTTTCATTGGAATTGCTGTCTTGTTAGGTATCACTGGTGGTGATATGAGAGAGGGCCTCCTCCAGCCCGGGGGAGGCCGAAGAGTCCTGGCCAGAAAATGAAAAGACGAGCGGAGTCTCTGAATTTCTTGCTTCAGATAGTTGTTTTAATTAGCGTTATCAGAGAGACAGAGTGCCAAGCGTGGCACCCTGTTAGCAGTTCAAGAGAGGCGTGCAAAAGAGAGGAGAAAAAGAGCTCTTATCTCAAATTCTTGCCCCTTTTAAAGGTAAATCCCCCAATAGAAGTTTGAAACGAAACATATTTTCTTTATTCTGCCAATACTCTATAACCTCAGCTTGAATATCCGGAGGAAATGCGGATATTTCTGTCCAATCAGTCTAAATCACCTTGCTGCAGAATATGGAGGTGTAGAAGAAGGAGAAAGAAACCTGGAAAACAACAACTCTCCTCCATTTTGGCTTTTTTAGCTACTGTCTATTCACTAAATAAACAATCAAAAAATCTCTAGATTTTTCACTCTGGGACATCACTACAAACTGCTCTAACATTCAGTTCAAACCATTTTAGATTCAAAAGTTTCCCAAAGAGTTGGCAGCTTCCTCCATGGGCGGAGGTCAAAATACACACTG
>VZTH01005365.1:907701-920030 GCA_013397815.1 Aleadryas rufinucha
AGTTTTTTAGAAAGTTAAGATATAGCAATATAAGCCTGCATAATGGGCCTTAATAGCAATACGATGATTGGATAAGAAAATACACATTGTGGTAGAACATGTACAATGATGATTGGTACAAATGTGGTAGTGAGCTTTGTGGCATTTGCTTATTGGCTTAAAAAAGTATTTAGAGCCTTGTAGCAGATAAGTTGGGGCTGGCTTGTCAGCGGAGCTAGGCTACTTTGGCATTGGCATTTACGCTTGCTGCAGCTGCCGCAGCTGCTGCTTTAGCTATTGCTACTGTACTGTTGCTGCTTTTGATACGAGAGATGTAGTTCACAGCATCTCTCCTGTCTCACCCTTCAATAAAATGAGACTGATTCAGCAATAAACCATCTCCGTGACATCTCTATGTCATCCCGGTCCCCGAAAATCCCGATAGGTTTGCCTGTAATTCTGGCCCCTCTCAGAGTCAGCAATAGCCAAACTGATGTGTCTCTCTAGGAAAGGGCAGGAAAATGGAGGGTCATATAAAACAAGAAACGTCACCACTCAGCTTGCTCATTTGACAAAGTGAATTAAGCTCTTCTGGGGGTTGTCAGAAGTACCTATTGGAGAGGCTCACAGTGGTGAGCTCCAGGGTGAGTTGAGGTCAAAATCATGAATGGCAGAGAAGGGAGCTGAAGACACAGGAAGACTTGTCAGTGCTGCTGAGAGCTCGAGCATGAGGAGTTCTCCTCCTGTGAGGCTGTGTTGACAGGGTCACTGATGGCTGCATCGTAAACGAAAGAGCCCACCACTTGGGTGGCAAAAGAGGTCTCTGACAACTTGTTTAAAGGATAGTGGGGCACGTGAATCCCTGCCTCAGTGGGGGCAAGTCTGACAGTGTTTCTCTGGTTATCAAAAAAGCATCCTGTCTCCTTTAAGATACAGTCTGTAATACCCAGCTCTCCCCTACACATGGGAATTGGAGGAGGCTCACTTGCCTGGCCCATGAATTGCTTTTTGTGGGGCTTATAGACCCATGGTACATCAAAAGGTATTTTAAAATCAGTCCTGTCTCTATCGCTAAAGAAATTATTGGTCATGGTAAAAAAAAATCAGTGTAGGCTGACGTAAACCCATGAACTGCAATTTAGAGTTCTAAATTATGTGATGTAGCCATCACAGATTACACTGTACTTACCCTGTGTAGTTATTAGTTGTTTCTCACTAAGGTGTGTTTTGGTATGATAAAGTGTACACAAAGAAACAGACCTGCATTTTCTAATTTTCAAAGATTTCTAGTCCATTTCATCAGGAGCCTAAAAATCATGAATGTGTTAAACAGAAAAACCATAACATATGCAACTTTCCTGTAGATTTTTTGTTTTACAAAATAATCAGAAAGTAATTATGATTACTTTCTGATTATTTTACTGATACTTTACTTAAATAAGTCATTGGACTTATTTAAGAAGTCCAATGCAACAGCATTAAAAATTTGACTATAATTGAAGGACTTAATTTCATCCTGTTATATACATGTAAATTCAGAGTAGGTTCAAATCCAGGAACTTCATTTTCAGCATATATAAATGTAGAAACTAGAGATACTGTCTTTTTCTTGTGAAGAAAAATATTATTGTATTAATTTAAAAAAAAATCAGATTTTTAATAAGTAAGATTTCTAACCATGGGAAAAAAATAATAATTAGAACAAGACTCATGAATTTTCTTTCATGGTTGTAAAAAAAGAAGGGAAAATCACATGTGCATTTGTACCACAGAGAAAACAAACCTACAGCTTTTAGGCAGAGTTCTAGATACTCTTTTTTGTAGCTGTGCACATATACATCCTATTTCTGGTTAACTAGTGAGATGAACACTGATAAATTTCGCATCCTATCAAAATTAAAAACTCCCCCACCCAAACCAACAACCTTGTACTCTGCTCTATTTAAGGACCACAAGTGCAACACATAGTGAGATACAAAATTATTATTGAAATAATGTTCCCAAGTCTTAAGGAAAGAGGTATTTTACTTCATGACAAACAAAAGTTAAAACCTTGGAGAAATCTTTATTGAAAAATTGTGGTTATTTCTATTGCTGAACCCCCAGAAAATAAGTATCTCTAATATGTTTTGACTGTAGAGAAGTCAATTCAGTTGTGCTGTGCTTATGCCATGTCTCCTAGACCTGCTCTGCAGAGAACAGGTGGTTTCCCCTCTAAACTAAATATCCCCAAATTCTTAAGTTGTGTTTTCTTAAATTTTGGGGGGTTTTTGGTAGACTTTTGCACATCTATCTTCTCAGGATTCTTTCCACTTGCTTGAATGAAATGCCCTAAGATGCACTTCATTGTGCCTAGAAGAAAATGTATTTAGGTATAGTTATTTTTAGCCAGCAACAGAAGTGGGAAAAAAAGCACTTTTTTGTGTTTTTAGCAAGGGTTTCCCTGAAATAAGGTTTAACAAGATTTTCTTTGTCACTGTTTCATATTACATTCCCTCTTCCAGACAATAAAAATCAGTTTACATCTTGGAGACTATAGTTGAGTAATCATAACATAATATGTATGATGTCAAGATTAAAATAAACAAGCTGAAGGCAATCTGGCAATATAATAAAAGGACTGCTTTAATTGTGAGAAATGGCCAAACAGATAAAAGGGGAAACCCAAGTATGGGAAAACACAGATGAAAGTTCTAGGAATGGAGTTTTGTTAAATTTTTCACTAGACTAAGCCTTAGCTATGGCATTAATATTTTTAGATTATGTTTTCCAGAAAAAATAATAGGAAAGTATTTATAAATTATTGGTTGATCAAATGACCACTGTAGAATTACAATTTCCTAGTTACTCCATATAAATGATAACTGAGAATCCAGTTTAAGTGGTGTAATTAACTTTTTATTGTAACTTATTCTGTTAGAAATCACTAAACTTCACAGAGTCCAGAGAAGATAAAAATAATAAGATTTATATATCCTAGCCACCTTTTGAGAAATATCTATCCATTTCTAGATAGATCTGGGGCAAATAGGCTTCCCCTCAAGTTTTGTGAATGCAGGTGAGCAAAAAAATTCACAAAAAAATTCTGAACTTTTGCAGAATTGCAGGTGAGTGGGGGTGCTCTGTAGTCTGGAGGAGCAGTTTGATACCATCTCAGGCTTCTTTTCCTTCTCTCAAATCTTCTATCTGCTATTGTGTATTTGTTGGCTGGAGACCACCTCTGCTGGATCAGAGAGCCCCATTCTCAGCAGTTTCACATGTCCCCCTACCTTCTCTTATGTCAGGGTGGACGCTCCACTGCTAAGCATTGGCTTGCTGAACTCTTCTGACAGAGGACATTTTTGCTGTCAGATGGAAACCTGAGAGTCAGGAGAGGAAGGGAATTCTCCCGTTTTCTCTGCTGCTGCATGTAGCAGATCAGGGATGGACAGTCCTGGTGGGGCTCACAGAATATCTAACCCCCACACCACAAACCACAAGACAGCTTCACAATGTCCTCCAGCATTATCAGCCTTGGACAGCTCACACCAAAGGTGAGATATAAGACTCTAAACTGTTCTACCTGTGGGTGCCTGGCACAGCTACAGGCACACCCAAGCTCACATCTGTTTACCCTCCATAAACTCTTGTATTCTACAGAAAGGGAGCTTGGCTGTGTAGACCGAAAAGATGCTGTGGAGGCTGTGACTGCTTGTCCTGCCTGAAGGCTTGGAATATCTGGAACGTAGAGCATGACCATGCTTATAAATGGAGCCTCTGCTAGAGGCTTATATTGAATGTCTTGATTTATTTTGTGAACCCTTCAGTTAGTATGTTTGCTGTAATTCTTAAAAATATCATCAGCCAAAAATCATAAGAAGAATTACTTCATTAGGGCTTCTGCTGAGACCAAGGATTATGGTAATAACAAATCTGTAGTCTATTTTGATTTTTGCCCTTACATTAGATAAATGACTGCTATTACTGCTGTGGTGGTTGTTTACTCAGCAAATGAACTTCATCCCAGTTCAGTTCATTGTACTTCATAATTTATTTGCTCAGTGTTGTTTATAGAGTGACTAAGCAGATGAAGGCTTTATCATGTTTGTATTGAGAATGCTGTGAAGAAAGCCAGACTGATTGGTGTGTGCCCAGTGTATAGAGAATGTTCCACTGTGGAAAGCCACTAAAAACTTGATACATATACATAAGAAACAGCACTACTCAAAACTGATGACCTTTTAAACTCACAATTTCTATCCTACACTTTTTATTTTCTCAACATAAACCTTTCAATCACAACTTCTATCTCTTTTCTAGATATTTTTTTTTGTCACCGTTGGATAAGTTAATTCCCAGTTCCAGGATGACTTTTTCTAATACAGCCCTCTACCTCTCTGTGCCATTATCTTAGTGTCCTCTATAAGCACAGATCTGGATGATATAAACCTTCTGGTAAATTCTGTGCAGCAAGTGATGCAGGGCTGAATTCTCCAGGCTCTGCTCTTTTGCAAGTCCCCATCCACACACAGTGACTTTTCCAGTCTGCTATCACCTGGGAGAAGAGTTGGTCTGTACAAATCAGGAAGGACATTTGCACTCTTAAATCCAGTTATAGCAATAAGTAGCACCAAGTCTTGCTCCACTCATCTGGAAAAACAGCTGCCTTTCTCCCACCAATAAGTCATCGTCTGAAATGGCCAGGCATTCCAGAATAAATGCTTAGAGTTGACGTTTTCAAGGTTCAAACAGAATTTCACACTGGTGTTAATATAGCTGGTTCTTGGATTAAGGACATAGATGCCTCTGTTAGGCTGGAGAATGTTTGTCAAATAATGTAGTTTGAGTCTGGGAGTGTCTGTACTATCTGACTTTTCACTCACTGAACTCTTATTCTGCAGTAATGATAAACGCAGAACAAATTGGAGCTGACCAGGGAACATGACCTGCAAGAGAAAAGCATACTATAAAACACAGCAATCACTGGAAAATGTCAAAGCATTTTATGTGGAACCTTTTGGATGAATTTGGTGGCCATTTGGAGAGCTGAGCCAGTGTTGGAGTCAGCGGACAGGGGCATGTACGCATCAAGGATTAATCATGAATCAAAACACATGACCAAATAAAAGGATGAGATTTACGTACTGTGGAGCTGTATTGTTATGGGCCTCATTAGCCTGGACAACCTGGTTAGCTGAATGCCATCCCATGCCACCTCTGTGGCTTCCACTGACATTTCTCACAAGAACCATGTTTTTAATATTCTCTATATTTTATTGTTATTTACTATTCTATTTGGGTCTGGTATTACTTGTTTGGAGAAAAATGTACATGTTAGTGCACTTTATATGTTTATTTAATATGTTTATTTAATTAATTTAAAAAATGGCTGATGTAAGAGCCCACAGCAGGCAAATTTGACTTTTTAAAAATAGAACATGAACGTTAGAATCACTGTGCATTCACACTGTTGATTCAGTTTATTTTGCATGCAAACTCGGATGACAGAAATTGCATTTTACCTAAATACGAGACATTTGCCTCTGTCTCATGGCACTATTTGGGATTGAGATACATAAACAATATAATTCTGAAAAGGGTGCTACGAGGAATAAGTATGTTTGTCTTCATAGTACAAGTTAACGCCATGGGTTTGTCTTACTTATGGACTAAATCACAGAATCATTTAGGCTGAAAAAGGCCTTCAGGATCACCAGTCCAACTGTAAGCCTAATCCCACCGGGCCCACTACTAAACTGTGTCCCAAAGCATCACGTCTACATGTGTTTTAAATATCTCTGGGGTTAGCAGCTAAGCAGATCAACCACTGCCCTAGGCTTGTTCTACTGTTGAAGTGAAGTTTTTCCTAGTATCCAGTCTGAACCTCCCCAGGCACAGTTTGAGGCCAGTTCCTCCGATCCTGTCATTTGCTACCTGGAAGAAGAGACCAACCCTACCAGGCTACACTCTCCTTTCAAGCACTTGTAGAGAGTGATAAGGTCCCTCCTGAGGATCCTTTTCACCAGGATAAACAACCCCAGCTCCCTCAGCTGCTTCTCATAGGACTTGTGCTCCAGACCCTTCACCAGCCTTGTTGTCCTTCTCTGGACACGCTCCAGCCCCTCAGTGCCCTTCCTAAACTGAGGGGCCCCGAACCGGGCACAGGATTTTAGGTGCAGCCTCACCATTGGTAAGTATGGAGGGACAACCACTCCTAGGTCCTGCTGGCCACACTATTGCTGATACAGGCCATTGGCCTTCTTGGCTATCTGGGCACACAATGGCTCATACAAGACTAGTTTGTGTATGGCTTCTGCAGCTAAAGATTGTTAGTGTTGCATTTCACTATCCTTGATCTTTTCACTACACTATAATATTATAGTATTTCAAAAATAATGCTGTACATTTTAGATTATAGTTCATAAATCACTCTTCAATTGTTACACAAACATTTGCTTATAAGGACATGTAATTCTTGAATTAACATATGTCCAATAATTTTTTGGCTTGTATCAGTAATACAAAACAGTTTCAGCAAAAATAAAATTTCAATTATTATTTGTAGCACAAAAAGGTGATTTTGGTGCATGCATGTAAAATCTTCTGCTAACACAATCTGCATACTGACTATAAACAGCTTGATTGCTCAGGCCTATGACTTTTTTTCTTCAAGAGATCCCTATTTTTCTGCTAATATATACTGTTTTCCACAGCCCAAATAGCTGATAAAGGTAGTGGGTGTCTGCAAGCAGAAGCACCTACTCTACAAGGACCAGCAAAGACTTGTGTGTTACTGGTTTGTGTGGACAGTCAGCACATCCTTAAAAAAAAATACATGACAGCAAAGAAATGCTTGGTGTCTGACACTTTGGTGGGGATCAAATAGCCCTGGAGTTGCTGGCTCTGCTGGTGTTTGTGATGGCAGACTGTCTTTCTGTGCCAACAGCAACCCAGCTTCTCTCAGTCTACTCCCCTGTGAGCTTTTACAGGCAAGCACAGCTACAGATATAGTAAATGTGAGCTAGCTCTTGTGTCTGGTCATCTCAGAGCACAGGCAGCTCCAGCCCACAGGGGCTCACAGAGGTAGTGTCAATAAACCATTTATTTCACCCGTCCTTGAGAATTACACATATGGCATTATGCTAGAGAGAAAGGAAGCCTCCAGGCAGAATGAACTGGGAAGTTAAAGCCAGCTGTTTGCACCCAGAGTGGGATTAGTATATGACCAAAGACTCAACCATTGAGTACTCACAAGATCACGTTTATCATTTGTCATTTCTGAGTAAATATTAGAACAGAGACACACATAGAAGCAGCCTAGCTCAAGCACTTGACACCTCAAGAAGGAGAATTCAGGGATGCATAATCACATATTGCCAGCCCAAGGTCTCACACAGCTGTTTGGATGGAGCAGGTACAAGGCAGGACTACTGAAGCTCAGTCTATCAGAAGGCATTCTGTACATGACTCTTCCTATGCACTTGATATATGTTTCTGATGCTGGAGGCAGGATACAAGCTGGGCTTGAAACATTATGATGTTCAGCAGGTATAAACCTAGGTTCACAAGACAGACATGACCTAAGGGTGCTTGAGTATCAAGAATTCTAAAATATTCAGTCAAACATGGAGAGAAAAGAAATACAGAACAAATACAAACAACCTTTGAGAAGCTCCTATGAATTTTAAAATCCATTCCATTTTCTTCCTATTTGATGTCAGTAAATTTGTATGTTGGACATGAAAGATAAATAGAAATGTACTGATGTCCGCTTGGACCCCTCTGGATGGCTCGATAAAAGCCTGGGCAACCAAGTGGCCCTCCTGAAGGACTGCTGTCCACAGTCTCTACTTGATAGCCGGTGTCGGGCAAGCCGCCCCCAGACTGGGATAGCCTGCCTCGAGGGATGCAGGTGTGTTTGCAGCCAAGCGCCAGAGGAATGGAAGCAAAGAGAGAGGAAGATTTCTGAAAGATCCAATGGGGTTTATTGTCAAACTGGGGGGAAGGGAAATCTTCGGGGATACACAATCTGGGTCCAGGGTTTTAAGGGAAGGTAAAAGGGGGCGGGGGAAGTCCCCACAACCAATTGAACACCAGCAAGTGGGAGGTACCAACAACCTAGTACCAATTATATGCCAGCAACAGGGAGGGTCTTTCCCCACTAACCAACCATGACTCATAATTAACTGAACCTTCTAGAACAAGGGGAGGGTCTCACTTCATCCATCCGTCCAGGGGTCTGCCCTAGGGGTGGCTCCTATTCTACATCTCCACCCAAGGAGATGCCCTCTGATTCCAAGTTGCTGAGCCATTGGATGGCCAGGGCCTGATTGATGGGGACCGGCCACATCCTAGCTGGCTTAGTGGGCGGGGATGCCACCACATACTGAACTTTCCAAAATGCCTCAATGTCTGTGTGAAGTCAGCACACAAATTAATCACTTCGGCAATTTGTATTACAAATTGTATGGATTCTGTGTTATAACAATGTTCCCTTTGGTGCTGTACCCAGACTTTGCCTGTGGTGCAGTAGGTGCTTGAGAGGTGACTAAAAATAACAAGCAGATGGTGACATTCCCTGAAATTATCTTCTCTCCAGAAGTCTGTGACTACTTTGCTTGAGGCAGGTTCACAGTCCCTGACTAAATGTTCTTACATGAATGTGACAGCTTTTAGACTTCTGACATTGCGTTGAAATTAATTTAAGAAGTTGAGTGAAGGTTGTGTGAATACCTACTCCTGTTCAATCATGACTTACGATGTGCTGACTTGCTCTGATAGTGCTCTATCTCCCGTTCAGAGAGACCAAGCACTGGAACAGAAAAATAACCAAAAAAAGACTTTTATATTGATATACATCTCAATAACCCTTATGGAGCCTAAATAAAAGTCTAGTTACTTCTTTTGGCCAAATGTTAGAACACTCCAACCTGAAACTATTTGAATCCAGGGCTCAGCTTTTGTGCTTTGTACCCATTTCTAAGGAAAACACAGTCTCCAAGGCACATTTGTGATAGAGGAGCTGAAGCCTTTCTCTGAGTGGTTCCTATGAACTGCGCAGAGGAGATGTATTTCATGGTCATCCTCAATTAGCAGCACAGAAAGTCTGAAGAACAGCCACAGCAAACCTGTGCTGTGTGTTTGAGATAGTTTCCCTCAAAGCATTTGAAATAGCAGACACAGCTGGGGATCATTTCCTTTTCCAAACAAACATCACAACCTGATCTGGCTCTTCAGACACTTTAAAATTCCATTTTCTTCAAAAATTCATTCCAAGCAATATATTAGGGAAAAGATCTTAAAAGCACTATGACTAAAAGGGCTCTAGGGAAACAAGATGAACTGATTAGACATTTTTCTGTGATTTGATAATTCTGCAACACTTATTCTTGTATTTTTGGTGCATCCAGAAGTAAAGCATTCATTACTCTATAAATAGCTTGTCAGCTAGAGAAGCGGAGTGACAGACCATGTATTATATAATTTTGGGTTGGTTTGATTTAAAAGATGTGCTCTATTCTAAGTCCTACAGGGTATTCCTGTGTATGTGTATAGCTTTTGAGGAAAGGTCCAGTGACTGCCTCTGTCTATGTATTAATCTCAATATTCCTCAAACAACAATTTTTATCCATGTGAAGGAATAGGTCCCAGAAGGCTGTGATGGGGATTAGCAGGCCAAACCTATGTCAATATACCTTGTTTCATACTGAGCCTGGAATGAATCTGTGGAGAGACAGCAAGGATGAAGAACAATAGCTATAAGGTCAATAATGAGCCTTTGAAAGACAACCATGGCTAAAAGATATTGCTAATTCTATTTGTATCCTTAATGCCTTGGAGGAATCTGTGAAATGAAGTTCTGATATAGTACCTCTGAAATTGAGATTTTTGTAGCTGAGCTCTCAAATCTGTAAGTAGGGATGGTATATAGTCCACACAGATCAAAGATCTTCCAGCTTTTACTCAATCTTAGATCACAGAAATGGATTTACTTGTAAAAGTGTGCTTAGCAGGCCAAACCTATGTCAATATACCTTGTTTCATACTGAGCCTGGAATGAATCTGTGGAGAGACAGCAAGGATGAAGAACAATAGCTATAAGGTCAATAATGAGCCTTTGAAAGACAACCATGGCTAAAAGATATTGCTAATTCTATTTGTATCCTTAATGCCTTGGAGGAATCTGTGAAATGAAGTTCTGATATAGTACCTCTGAAATTGAGATTTTTGTAGCTGAGCTCTCAAATCTGTAAGTAGGGATGGTATATAGTCCACACAGATCAAAGATCTTCCAGCTTTTACTCAATCTTAGATCACAGAAATGGATTTACTTGTAAAAGTGTGCTTCTCTCATGATGTACTAGGCAAACACTGTGAGAAGACATTATTTTTCAGTGGATTTGAAATCCACTGAAAACATTTCTGAGAACATTTCTCTTACTTTATTGTCCTCAATAAGACTGATCAACAACTGGGAATATCTCTGAGCTACCATCTTGTAATCAGCTGCTGCAGTTTTTGCAGTCCACCACAAAATACTTTTCTTCTCAACTTGAGTAAGCCTATGGTATCATTTTCTCCCAGCCTGTCTGCCCCCAGCCCATCTATATAACTTAGTGTCCCTAGAGACAGAGTCAATCTTCAGTCTCCTCCACATGCCTTCTGCCTTCTTGTCTCACAGCCCCCTTAAAATTTATTACATAAATTCATGGTTTTTACGCATTTATTATTTCCAAGCAATAATAAGACTTCTACAGCTTAAAAGAAGCAAAAATTCTGCCATGGCATATTCCCCATGAAGAAAATCTCTTATAGGGAGTGGTATATACTGGTTTTGCTACAAGATGAAAAATGTGAAATATCACAATAAACTCCTACTTGAAATGATAGCATTGTTAAAGTATTGTCTTCTGGACAGAAAGTTTGCTTCAGCACAAGCATTGATTTGGGTTCCAGTAATATATATGTATGTCATCTACTCTGTAAAACAGCCTCTACATATCATACACACAATTTTAAAACAAGAGCTTTGTGTAAGCATAAGCACAGTGACAGTGAATGTGGTTTATATTTGTATTTGGGTACCTCAGCACCTTTTGTAGAAATGATGTATAGAACTGTATGTGGCAGCCAAGGTAGGACATTTCACTCTGCACAGTCTGTGAAAGGGAACTTTAAAATGGAGTAACCTAGTTGATTTTTGCTGGAAAGAGATAGGTGATTATACAGCACATAAAGGAGATGCTGAATCTGGTAGCCTGACAGAGGTGACGCTGATGCACCTCCAAACCTTGGGTCCAGCAGGTAATGAGGCGGAGCATGTATTCCCAGCAGGCACACAGGCACAGGGGTCCACGTAAGCAGTACATGTGTCACACAGATAGACACAGACACTCAGCACCTGCACAAACCCAGAATCATCAATGTCCCCATCCTCTTCCCTTCTCTGGATGATGAGGAAAATGTCTGTTAGTGTGGGTAGCCCAGCAGCTGGGCTTCTCCACTGGGCTGCCTGCTTTCCTCTGATGGGCCTGAGAGAAGCTGGGGCTGGGTGTTACTGGAGTTCCCTCCTTTGCCATGCCTCCCCTGTGCTCCTTTCCTCTGTGGAGGTGACCTCTTCACTGCACAAGCTGACATGTAATATAGAACTAAAAATTATCCACCTTGAAATACTGGATAGAAGTGGAGTAAACTGGTGTTTGAAGAGGTTAACAGAAATCCAGGGACAGCAGCTGCTGTAGAGTACTTATAGGCAATCTGCAGCAGTTGTTAAATTTTAACAGCCAGCATGCAGGCTACAAGGGTAATGTCTCCTTCACAGGATGAAATAAAAGTGCCAAACAAGTTGTCCTTGTTTTTACCTTTGCAAGTATAGGGGGTTTAGTTCGCTTTCCCGGCCAACGCACCAGATTTGTAGGGGTTTGGAATCAAAACCGGGCAGAAACACTAATTTTGTGTAGTGATTTCAGTTTATCTTTTTATCTTTTGTGAGATAGGAGATTTGGAGGAATGAAAAACAGGCTCAAACTTAAAGAAAATGAAAAGTTTATTAACAGAATTAAAAGAGAAAAGAAAATAATAAGAAAAATTAAAGCAAAATCCCTCTTTTTACTCACACCCTCCTCCTCCTTTCTTCTTCCCTAAACCAGTACAAAGGATAACATCACATAATTCTTAGTCAGTATTCACAATTTTAAGAATCTTTCTACTGAGTAAGGAGAAAAGACGTTTCCTTTGCAATCCGTGGTCCCCCAAAACCGTATCAGCCCCAGTACAACAGCCCCCGCCCGGGAATAAAGCTGTTACCGGGAAAACACCTCTCCCATGGATATGGGATCACATGGGCCACAACATGGGGTAGTCCTTTTTTA